>ML685852.1:4386972-4442642 GCA_007922175.1 Pelusios castaneus | reverse complement strand
GCACAGCCGGTACCGTCTCTTCCTCTCCAGTTGTGGGGACTCGGCAGGTGCCGGAGGAGCTGCAGGACTGGGCTGCTGAGTGCCGTCTGGCTCCTCTCTAAGAAAATCCGCTGTTCAGAGGAGTTCCAGGAACGCTTCCTCTGACATGCAGCAGTCTCTTCCTTTGGGGAGCGTCCTATCAAAAGATCCAAAGCACAGGGGTGCAGGCAGGCAGTCCAGGGCAGCTGGGATGAAGCTGGGCCTAGTTACCCTTGCCCCAGGGGGATTTTGAAATGGCCATTGTCCTAAAGACCTCAGAGCATGAATCGAAGCTTGACACAGCCACAGTGTGCGCAGGGCGGGGGAGGAAGCAGCTGAATCACTTCGCTCTTGTTGCTTGTAGAGTAACTAAGAGGTTTCCGTTGCCGCGCTGTTTGTGCGCAGGGAAGGAGTGGGTGGTGCTCAGGTGCCGGGGCTGCTTGTGCTGGGGAGAGGAGCTCAGGCTGTCTGGAATGGGCCTGGGAAGGGGGCACTGATGATGCCCATGGGGCGCCAGGGTCTGTATGGGGATGGGCAGCACAGCTGCAATGTATTGGGGTCAGCAGGTGAGGAGGGAGCGCTGGGGGTGTGTGCAGTGAGGGGGAGCACAAGTGTGGCGGGCTGGGAGACTTGGCTTTGCCTGTTCTGAGCTGGATCCCCGGCTCTCTGCTGGTGGCCCAGTGACAGCGTAAATGGCCTCTCTTTCCCACCAAGCCGCACGACCTCCCTCTCTCTCTGCCCCAGGGACAGCCGAGACTGCAGACTGACTAGAGGTGTTGAGATCATGGGAGCCTCTCCCCCAGAGGAAGAGGTTGGGGCACCCCGTGAAGGCCTGCATGGACGTGCTTGTTCTGCTCTGACTGGGCTCAGCCCCAGGCCCTTGCAGAGCAGCTGAGAGCTGTGTTCACAGTAAGGGGCTGACTCGTGGCAGAGCCGTGAAATGAGTGCAGGCTGAGGAGCGCCTGATCTTCCTGATCAGTGGAGGATCCGTGTCCATGGCAACAGTTGAGCAGGAGACCGGATGCTTCTTGCCGCAGTCTCAAGTCATTGTAGTGTCTTTTAAGCATCCAGTTACGTAGCTGCTTTTGTGATGCAGGGCTGCCGCCTCCTCTTGCCAGGTACTGCTGCAGGGCATGTCTGTCTTGGGCTGTCTGTCTCGATCTTCCGCACACCAAGGCATGCTGGAGCAGTGGCTTTAGGGTCCCACCACTGCTGCAGCTCAGTGTCTGTTGCATCAGCTCAGACCTGGGGCTGATCTAGTTGCTCCCCTCCCTCTGACAAGGAGTGTGAAATCTGCACCCATACAGCCTTGTGCAGTGCTGGAGGAAGGGAGAAGGTTGTGCTCCTTCTCAGCATGGGAGGGGACATGAGATTTTTACAAAGGGGGCACATGAGGTGCCACCGGGTGACAGGGCTGTGACGTAATTAGTATTCTCTTCCATTGTGTCCTCCTCACAGTCCTCGTAGAGGTAAATGTCCCTTGGAGCAAGGCCTGTAGCCCAGCTCTGCAGAAGAGCTAGTTGCCAGCAGCCTCCCTGGAGTGCTGGCTTGCTCACATTTGTGTGTCTGCCATCTCCCTCGGTAGGCTGGGAACTGAAACAGACAAAAATTCAGTTCTGGGATTGAGGAACCGATGCATCAAACACAGCACAGGGTGTTAGGGCAGAGTTGGGCACTGGAGGAGGGCAGAGGACTCCTTCTGCTGTTGAGAGGACTGTTCTCCCTGTCTGTCTGTATTACAGTGGCACTCAGGGTTTGTGTGTTTCAGCCATCACTCTTCACAGTGTCCCTTAAAGTTGGCTAGCCTTGAGTCCAGCTTGTGACCTAGGCATGTCATCTGCCTTCATACATTGGATATTGTAAGTTCCTGAAAGATAAATTAACAACCCCTTAAACTAGAGCAGCGGTTCCCCACCTTTTCCTTTGTGCGGACCCCTGCATTATCATTGAAAGCTTTTGTGAACCGCCACGTAAGCAAGCACATTTAAAACATTTTTAACGTAGGCTATGCTGATGGAAGTCAAATTTATATATCAAGGGGTATTAAAAACGCAGCTATTTCTAGTAATTTATGATGCTCATTCACAAACGTATTGCAAGGAGAACATGCTTTTATACATGCTGCTTACACTGAAACTTCAGCAGTCAACACTGTCCACAAAAACGAGTTTATTCACATTGCCATGCCCTCTGGCTGCTGGAGGCTATGTAGACTTCCCCTTTCCTTAGTTGTCACTAACTTCCCAGGTGGTTGGAGTATTTATTGTCAGTTAGGAAGAAAACTAGGCTTGGCCTGACTGGTCTGAAACATCTGTGCTAAGCCAACTTGCAAGCTGGAAGTGTTCCCACCCTTTCTGCCTGCGTCGCACCTGTCCAATAGAGAAAATTGCCCTCCTTGTCTGTTACCCATTTAGCCACCAGAAAACACAGCTAGATGCTGGTAAAGAAATGGTTAATATGCCAGGACACCGTTACTCCATTAAAAACAACTCCTGAATAATCTAAACTTTTAAAATGAGAGTGAGCTGTAAATTTGGCATGCTGTTTACAGGCTGTGTAAATTTCTCCTTTGTTTGTTAGTATTAGTAATCTAGTTTATTCTCTGAAACCAGATGTATTGACCTAGAATCTCTGACCACATTACGGTCCAGCTTTGTGAGCTCTGATGAAATCCTGGGCTGGGCTTTCTCCCCTGCTCAGCGAGCAGATGGCAGATAAAAAGGACTTGTTAAGAGCTGGCTTAGCTGATGAGCAGATGGTGTTGGTGACCTACAATTAATGGAAGTGAGTTTGTGTTTTTATTGTGCCTGTGTGTCCTTTGTGGTTGCTTTAAGAGTTGAATGCCTTTTCCTGGCACTCCAGAATACCACCAAACATTTGAAGTGTACATTGTAGCTTTAAAAAATCCACTTGAGAGATGTGACTTCTGCCTGATGTACAAGAACATTTAATCCAAACAGTCTCTGATATTGCTCCCCCACTGGATGTTAACCGTAAGTTCTCAAGAGCAGTGTAACAAGTTGATGTCTGGGGTTCCTGTGCTGCTGTCTGTCGCAAGGAGAACACGGGACCCCGGGCTGGGAGGGCATTCTGTGTGGTTCCTGTCTCCAGCAAACTGTAGTGCCATGCCGTTAACAAAGATTGATCTGTCTTCATCGGTTATGCAGCACCCACTACTGGTGAGTCTCAGTAGGTGCTGTCACCATGAGCAGCTAGACTGATTTAGTGTAAAGGGGCACTGTGTGGGACATGCCGTCCCCTCTCCTTTCAGAGTTCAGGTACTTGCTGATGTAACACAGACACTTGGATGTTGGTTCTTTTTTAAGCTGCATGATGTCTTGGCCATGTCCCTCGCTTCCTTATCTTTCAGTGTGCCGCCACTGCCAAACGGTGCTTCAGCACGGGGGGGCTCTTCTGAATGCATCATTTGTTGTGCATATAGTGCAACAATGAGCTCTTGGCAGTTGTGGGGAAGGAGAAGGCTTCAGACAGTTGTCCGTCTCCGGGTTCTGCTGTCCGCTTGCCAAGTGCCTGGGCCCTTTACAGCTGCCTCTTGTAACAGGAGTCTGAGGACAGGGGTTCCCAACCCCTGGGCTGCGAGCCAAAAGTGGCCCACGAGGCTTTTTAAAGTGGCCTGCACTCCCCTGCTACTGGGTGGGCACCGGGTCACGGCTGCCCTCCTCCCGACCAGTCCCGGCGCACAGCCAGCAGCTGAGCCACAGCTGCTCACCTCCTCTCCGGGGTTGGGGTCTGTTCATGGGCATCCGGTCCTATTTAAAAAAAATAAATATATATTTTAAAAAAAAATTAAAAATCCTTTGTGGCTTGAGGGCCGGAAATAATATTTTTATAACCCTGAAGGGCTACCAAACTATTTAATTAAAATTAATTTATTAAATTTTAATTTAATTTTAATCAAATAGACTGGTGGCCCTTCAGGGTTGTAAAAATTATATTTGTGGCCCTCAATCCAAAAAGGTTGGGGACCCCGGGCTACACTATCCACCTACATCTGAATTACGCCGACCTAACCCCTGCAGTAGACAGCATGTGCTCGACCAGAGGGGTTCTCCCGTCGACATAGCCACCTTCTCTCTTGGGCTATGTCTACACTTGCACTTTTAAGTCAACTTAGTGTGTCTACACTTACAATTAAAGTCGACTTAAAGGAGAACTTGCAAAGTCGACCTAGAGCATCCACACTGGATGCTCTAGGTCGACTTTGTGGGGTGTGAACAACCATTGTCTCCTTAATGTTAAGGAATCTATCAGGTGATATGGTCCGAGGGAGTATCCTGATGAGCCATTAAGGAGACAATGGTTGTTCACACCCTCCCATCTAAGGCATTTGTCCAGAAGGACACAAGTTAAAGTATGGATATAACATCTAATTCTTAACTTCTAATCGAAATAGAATTCCTAGACATAAACTATACAATCATTCCCAGCAAATTACTACCTTTCTATTGATACCAGACATGCCATAGTTCCTATGGATTATAGCATTTATGAGATATCCATTGAAAATAATATCATAAATGCTTCCCTAAATCCAGACAGTGTCACACTGTGCCCACATGCCCTGCCCTTTGGGGGGCATGCCAGGCTCCCCCTGTGACCCCCTCCCGGCAGGGAGGGCATTGGTGTAGTCCTGGGGTAGCCCTAAGTCGACTTAGGGCTACCCCAGGGTTACACTGGCTTAATTCGACTTTAGAAAGTCGAATTAAGCCTTAGGTCGAGTAAAAAGCAGGTTTAATAAAGTCGACTTAATTTTCATTAAGTCGACTTTATTTTCCTTAAGTCGACTTAAGCAAGCTGCTTAAGTCGACTTAAGCAAAGTGTAGTGTAGATGCAGGGCACATTAAGTCGACTTAAGCCAAGCTTAAGTCGACTTAATTTGCCAGTGTAGACGCAGCCTTGGAGCCTTGTAGGGTTGCCAGGGGCCCGGTTTTTGAAACGCTGGCCAGGCACCAAAAGTCTGGTTGTGGCCAGCAGAGCACGGGAGCAGTGGGGGCCACGCAGGCACCGCCTACCGCAGCACAGCACGTGACTGCTGGGGGAGTCGGGGCAGCTTGACTGTGATCTGCTCCCAGTCCAGCTCTGCAGGTGAGTCCGGGGGCAGAGACAGAGGCCAGCTCAGCTCCCTGCTGGTCCTTTGTGTTCCCCTGTCCCCTCTCCAGCCTGTCTGCTCCTTGGGGCTGACTCCTGTCTTCTTGTATGGAGTCACCATCCCCACTGAGCAGCTCTGACTCACATGGCTGCTGCGGGTGACGCGGGGAATCTCGGTTCCCTGTGGAGCTGGAGGCTCTGAGCAGCAGCTAAGACCTGGTTGAGCAATGGAAAGTGCTGTGAGTATTGGGGGGTAGGGACGCAGTGGGGGTTCTGTGTTTGTGTTGTGCTGGGTACGTGGGTGTTGGTGTGTGTGTTTAGATTGCAGTGATTGGATAGTGGTGGTGTAGATGGGTTGGGTGTGTGCAGTGGCATTGTGTGTTTTGTGTACAACATGGTATTTTGTGTTGTGGGGGGGTGTTTGTTTTGTGTTGTGCTGTGCCGGTATTCGGGTTCGGTGTGCTGTGTGTGTGCTTGGTCTGGGATGTATGCATCCAATCAGAAGTGTAAAATCTCCTTTTTGTGTCTCATCCAAATTGCCCCAGCTTCAGGGCCCAAGAATTAGCCACTGAACAAGGCCCTGAGATCCCTGTGCCTAAACAAGGCTACCAGGGGCAATACAGCAAAAAACCAAACCCGGGCTAAAGAGCCATCCAAGAGGAGAGAGGGTGAGAACAGGAAATACCATTTCTCCTAAAGATATTTACGTATTTCTGGGGCTTATTTCTGAAGTGTTTCAAATGCTATCCAGGGCTTTGTTACCTTTTTTTTTTTTAAAAGGTACTGTGTACGGAGAAATAAGAACATAACCACTGTTACCATGTAATACTGCTGAAATGGATACTTATTCTAGTTATTGCTGACAATTTAAAAGTTTCATTTGTTTGAGGTCAAATTGGCAAGACACCTGACCAGGCTTTTTGTTTGGGTGGGATGTTTCCCAGTTCTTAGGAAGCCTGGCGTGTTATGGGTTTTGTAGACAAGGTAGATAATATGAGGCTTTTTATTATTATTTCTTTGGATCCATGTGCAAGTTGTAATACACAAGCTTCCAGGCCAGGAATATTGCTTCTTAAGGGAACATTGGGAATTCGTATCAGAAAGCCTGGCTCCTTACACACAGTGAATTATTAGTGAAATTCCTACAACGGGGGAGGAGTGGGAAAGGCGCACCAAGGTTTCAGAGCTGTGGTGTGATCTAAGTAGTTTGTCATATATTTTAGAAAATGAAAATAATGCAAATCACAGAAGAAATATAGAGAGGAAGGGACAAATGCATTCCATTGGCTGTAATATCAGGTTCCAAAGGGGGAGCCGTGTTAGTCTATTGCAGAAAAACAAACAGTCCCGTGGCATTTTTAAAGACTAACACATTTATTTATCATATGAGCGTTCATGGGAGAAAATACCACTTCGTCAGACACTTTGAAGATGGGGAACTTATAGAATGGGAGGAAATTAAATGCAGGGGAATGTGTGACATAGGATCAGGTCAGGCTGTAAAAGCAAATCAAAATAGGTGTTAGGATTCAAACACTGGGGAACAGCACATAGCAGAAGGTAAGGTCAAATCACCTGTTGTAATGAGAGAAACATTAAAGCAGGAACGTATCCCTGCAACAGACCACGCTGCCAATTTTGCCCTCATATCTACACAAAAGACACCATCACAGGACCTAATCAAGCACCTACTCTATCAAGGGCTCATTCACCTGCTCATCCACCAATGTGATTTATGCCACCATGTGCTGGATGTAGTGGTGCAGTGGCTCCACTCCGGTTAACAGGGGGTTAACTGGACTGGAAAGGGTTATAAGGGGGCCTGGCTGCAGAAGCCAATCAGAGGGCAGACTGCTATATAAAGGAAGGAGCAGCAGAGGGAGCTGCTCAGTCTGCTGGAGGAGCTGGAGGGAGAAGATCTCTCTCTGGCTAGCTGGCCGTGCTAGCCAGCCCTTGGAGAGCATTGAGTGTGGGCTGGAGGAGAAGCCAAGCAGAGCCAGGGGTCCTGACCTGGGCAGACTGCAGCAGAGGCCTGAGCAGCGGTCTGAGGGCCAGAGCAGACAGTGGCTGGAGCCAGGCAGTGAGGGGCACAAGCTCGCAGCCCCTAGACTGGTTTTAAACTGTGGGCTGAAAGGGCGAGCTGGACTAAACCGCGGGAAGGCAGTAAATGGACTAGGCCTGGCTGCTGCCGCAAAGTGGGCCAGGAACCTAGTGGTACCCCGGAAGGAGTGGACTATGGGTCTTGGCTGGAGGGCAGAGGTCCCAGAAAAGGACTTTGAGCCAGAGTCCAGTGTGTGGAAGAGCAGAGCACAGACTACCAGCAGGGGGAACCACTTGAGCAATTCCCCAGAGCCATCACCAGGAGGCACCCTGCTGGTGAGTCTGGTGCGTGGGACTGCTACACCGGAAATGCCCCCTGCCTATATATTGGACAAACAGGACAGTCTCTGCGCAAAAGAATAAATGGACACAAATCTGACATCAGAAATCACAACATTCAAAAACCAATAGGGGAACACGTCAGTCTCTCTGCTCACTCCATTGTCGACTTGTTAATAGCTGTGCTGAAACAGATGAATAACAAATCACAGCTTCAAAGAGAAACTGCAGAACTCGAATTTATATGCAAATTGAACTCCGTTGCCTTGGGGTTAAACAGGGATTTTTCTCTCATTACAATACGTGATTTGACCTCATCTTCCTCTATGTGCTGTTCCCCAGTGTTTGAATCCTAACACCTGTTTTGATTTGCTGTTACAGCCTGACCTAATCCTGTGTCATAGATTTCCCTGCATTTAATTTCCTCCCATTCTGTAAATTTCCCATCTTCAAAGCATCTGACAAAGTGTGGTTTTCTCCCATGAAAAAGCTCATGCGATAAATAAATCTGTTAATCTTTAAAAGGGCCACAGGACTCTGTTTGTTTTTATTGGCTGTGAAGTTACTGAATGTTCAGGGCTAGAGAACGCACAGACTAGGGGAGGGGGATATTTCTTTAAATTTCTCTTCTACAGATAAACCATTATGGATTTCAGTTTGCAAACACATCTGTGCTTGTGAATAACTTTGTAGTTTGTTCCCATCTATTAACAAAGTATATATTACAAGCTTTGAAGAAGTTGTATACTCTTCAGCACATGGCATTGGCACAGTTCTTCGGATTTCCTTCCATTGTAACAATGTTTGGGCCCAATCCTGCACATTTACCTATAAGATCAATCTTTGCTCATGAACGTAATCCTATTGATTTTAAATTGACTTCAGTGTGATCTCTGTGAGTAAAGAGTAGTCAGATGAAATAGGGCTTTGCGAATCAGGTCCTTAAACATGTGTTTGTCATTTTAACTTCTTTTCAAAATCTTCAAAGCAATTACACGGTGGTTAGTAAGAATCAAATCCTAGTTTTAGTTTTAAGGGGGAGAGAGCAGCTAGCGACGGGGAGAGAAGTGAGTGGTGGTGGGTTGAGTGTTGCAGAAGAGGTAGAGCAGAGGGCGGGGCCTCGGGAGGAAGGCTGGACCCCTCTGTGGAGGTGGATTAACTACTCTGACAGTGGACGCTCGTGTGGCCACTGCTGGTGTACTGTTCTGTGACAGGGTTTGAAGGGTAGACCTGCCTTCATGCGCCCCAGAATTCTTTCCTTCCGGGAGGAAGGACATGGCCTAGGTAACCTGGGGAGGGGGGAAATTAATAGCTGAGTCATGGATGGCCAGCTTCCTTACAGCATGTTCCTGGTTCCTTCAGTTACCTGGAGATTTTCCTTTGTATTGTCCTGATTGAGCGGAAAGGAACTCGAGCTTCTTGCTAACTGAAGGCTGTATTGTCTCACCTCGCCCTTAGAGCAGAGTTTTGGATCCACGCTGGTCACACAGCCGCTAAGAGCTCTTGTGGGGCTCGGACTTGCTGCTGTAATTGGCTCTCTTGGCACCACTACCTCCAGTGCTCTTGCTTCCTTTGAACTATGAGGATGTGCGGAAGCAGGACAGCTCAGTAGATCAGTGGTGACTAACTCGGTTAATTCTTAAGTTCTATTTTAACCAGGCCAGCTAGTAACGTAATTTAGATTGTAAAGTTGTTTGGGTAAGAATTGTCGGTCTGTTGTGCAGGTCTAGTCCGTCCTTGGTGTAAAATAATATACGATTCCAAGGGGCAAAGCTATGGAGTCGCTATCTCTTTCCTTTACATTTGTAGCCTGCAAACAATTATACTTGTCTAAGATGTAAATTCTGTTTCGCAAATGAAAGTGAACTGAAGAGCTGTTAAAACCATTATAAAGCTGTTTAACAGAACCTGGGCCTCCTAACACCCAGAACTGCAGCGTGGGTTGGGTGGGCAAGCTTTGTACATTTGTCAGTTCTATTCTACAGCCTTATGTCCAGAAATCAGTTTCCCCTTCAGATCTGCCAAGGGGCATCTTTGGGGTAGTCTGTTTCTTCAGCAAGAGCTGGTAATGACAGACCTGAAGGGGAGCTGGGAGCTGCTGTTCCTTAAGTCCATTAGGGCCACCCTCGGGGAAACATGGCCCTCAGCTCATCTTTGAAACGCCCCCTGTGACAGTCACTTATTGTACCTGCAGCTTTTGGACCTGACGTCATGAAGCTGTCCCTTGGTAGACACGTCTGTTTACAGTCTGTCTCTCTTTGCAATGAGAGTGAACAGGTTTGGTGCACCTCTCTTTGCAGTGTGCAGTGAGTGACCAGATAGGCACAGGTAGCTGGAACATACACAAGGATGCGGTTGATTCACCTTTGCAGCGTGTGGATTTTCCTATTCTCGGGAGATGGAGAGTGTGGTGGGTTGACCTGTTCTCTGGGGTGGTGGGGAGATTGTGGGATGGGAGTGAGGGGTTGGCCTTATCTCTGTGGGGAGAGGATCTACTGGACTGAGACATGATATTAGAATGGGTTAGAGACACTCTGGTTCTGTCCGCAGCGTCACAAACCTTTGGAGAAGTGACAACCATGAAGCGGGAAGTGGTGCATGCAGACGTGGCTCTGGGGTGGTCCTTTGGTGCGCGTTGGCTTTCAGAGTTATTAGTGTTTGCCATGTTCTCCCAAGGGTCTGTGATATTCTCCAGCATTGCTCTTAATTTGGCTACATCTCTGTAGGCTGGCTTCCTGTACAGGGCTCTGCGCCAGACCTAAACAATTTGAAAAATAGCATTGGGAGGCAAAGATGGGTGAGCATGGAATCCCTATGGCAGGGATCACCAGATGGCACTGTTTCCTAGCCTTACAAACCACTTTCTTAGCCAGCTTAGGTCTCCATTTGGGGAACAGCCTGTGTTGCTTTTGTGATGTGCTTTCTTTGGGGTGGGGGTCCTCTTGCAAGCAGCAAGTGAATTCTCTGAGCCTTAATTTCTGTCACTAGCACAATACTGCTGACCTCCTAGCAGTCGCAGGGCATATTGGATTGTCCCAACTCTCTTGTCCTGGTTGAAGGGCAGCTTGCCAAAGGACCCAGAGTGGAGTTGTGGTGCAACCTGGTGCGTTGGGTTACAGTGCCACTCCAGTTTGGCCCACCTGCCCCATCCATTTCCATCCTCATTGGGGCAGATGGGCCAAACCTGAGGGGTGCTGAGTCCTGCTTTCACCATGTGGCACGCTGGGAGATACGATGCTGGAAGCCGAGAAGCTTCCTGGGAACTGGGCAGCAAATGTGTTTGGGCCGAGGGTCCCGTTAAAGTGGGTTACCTGCACGCCGTGTGTGGCCACCTTTGTTCACGGGCTGCCACACCAAGTGTAAAATTAACCAGTTGCCGTAAGACTGCGCCCAACCACCACATCGTTGATTTCTCCTCCACTGAGATACAGACCTGCAAGGTCCCATCTGCCATCACTCAGCAGAGGGGAATGGTAAGAAACCATGGTAAGGAAGTGAATATCCTGACCTTCTGCAGAAGCAAAGATGTCCTTTGGGGGGGAAATTATACCCCTAGAGCTGTGAAAATCTTCCTTACATGGGAGGAGGGTCCCAGTGTCAGAGCGCTGCTTCTCCCAGATGTGGAGCTACTCAACATATAGAAACGCTGCATTTTTGTTACATTGCTTCATTAAAGATTGGATTTTCACATTTCCCCAGGGAATTTTTATACTGACATTTTAGTTTTGATTTTGGAAAATTTCCCCCATATCACAAAACTGCCTTCTCAAAATCAGAAATGCCAAAGCACCCCCGCCCCAACAAATTAAATTGAGCTATGTTAGTGAACTGAGACTTCCCTGGTATTACTCCTCTCTGTACGTGATTGGGTGGGAAGAGCAGGTGGCTGGGGTGTGCCAGACATGCTAGGTGTGCCACAGGTTTGAGAGAGAGAAAAGATCCATGCTGGTGCAAAGGTAAGGAGCATTTATTGAGCCAACTGTCAAGCCAGATTATAAACCACTCTTTCCCTTCCACCCCATGATGAAGTGAGCCCCAAACCAGCTATCGTACAATCTATTTATTCATGAGCAATGCCTACACACTTACACGTCCCTGCCCAAGCCCATACATGGTAACAGTCCATTTCTAATAGGCCCCTAAGCCCATGAATGGCACTATTAAGCATCATACAATAACGACTATAATTTGAATATAATTATACCTGCCCCTGTTTATTGTTTACAGCTCGACACACCTAGGGCAGGTGCCTTTACACTGAAACCCACTATCTTTTCCTTTAACAAGAGATTTCAAGAAACATTTTTTGTGCCTGCCTGCCCCTTAATCCCATTGCCATGGTAGCTCTCATACAGCCCGGCTGTATCGGTGCAAGCCACCTATTCTCATATTGGGGAGGGCTAGACAGAGGACAGGCCATAGCATTTGCCTCAGCCAAGCCTCCAGCTTCCCCGGAGACCAGTCTCGGTGTGATCCCGGCCTGCCCCACTCCCCACAAAGGGATATCTGTGCATAGCTACGTCGCATGGAGAGACCAGGGAATGAAACTCCACAGGAGAAATGGAGGGTGAAGGACTTGCTGAGGTCTGTCAGGGTCCTGGAGACTTTCAGCTGCGTTCTCCCTGCTGGGCACCAGTCCTCTGTGCTCATTACAGGTGGGTTGTCCAAGCTGGCTGGAGTGGCTCAGGGAGCACCAAGGGCCGCTCACAGGAGGAATTGTGGGCAGGCAGACATGTGACCTTTCCACTTTCTCCAGGCAGTGCCAGCAGAGCTGCATCTTCACAGGAACTAGCTTCAACTTCCAGCATGGCACCTGAGCCTATGGGGCCCCGGGGCTGGTGCTCCCTTTGTGTGGGAGGGCGAAGCAGGAGAGCCTCTCAGAGCTGCATGGTGGGAGCGATCAGCAGGCTGACAGGTATGACAAGGAGGGCGTTTGCTGTAATCAGACATTTAAATAGCTAGCCAGCAAGGCACTCTCCTGTTCCCTTGCAATCACAGGACAAGCCAAAGGGCTGGAGGTAAAGAACAAAGCTTCAGAGAGGGGATGGCAGCTGAGGTAAGGATATTGCCATGCTTGCTGGGAATCTTTTAAATCCCTTTGATTCTCTTCCTCATTGAGTGACTGTAACTTTAAAGAAAAGCTGAGTCTGTGTGCTGACCCTCACGGCAGCGGTCTAAGGAGCTAATCTCCAGCTGCAATGCCTCCTAATTCCTCTGCGAAGCCTGAAGAGATGTCAACAGTTTGAGTCTAGGAAATGAGTGCTCTGCTCAGAGGAATATTTATACAATAGTGTTTCCTCTCCATGCAAAACAGATCAGTTCTGCATTCCTGGACGCCGGCAGTACCCAGAGAAAAAGGAGGAGTGAAGGAAAGTTCACATCCAGAAAAGAGTGAAACCAGCAAGATCCTGAGAAAATACAGAACTCGTACTTACTGCCCAAGTGGCCTGTACGCGGGGGGAGAGCTGTGGAGTAGAGGGAGCAAAAGCCTGGAGTGAGCTCTGCCTTCAAAGGAGCTGCCTATGGCTTGGTAGAATAATATGAGGAGAGTTCAGATTGAAAAGCAAATGGTGATGTTTTAATTGGCCACGTTAATTCCAGACTCCCATGTGCAGGGAAGGAATGAGTTAGTCAGGGGTGTTTCTATAGATGAAAAAGATTCAGGGCCCTGGCCCCTAAACTCAACCCCTGAGGCATTTGCACTGGGACCTGTGGGCACTTGGGCACCACAGATCCAGGCAGCCTCCCCATCCCAACACTGAGCCTGGCACTAAGACAGCAGGAGGCCGAGAACCTCCCTCTGATGGAGAGCTCAGCGGGGCTGCCTGGCGTGTGGAGCCAGCAGCCCGGCCTGACTCCCTCCATGCCCAGAGCATAGAGGCAGCGACTGGGCTTGGCAACCCTGCCCTTCACCCTGGGCAGAGTGCAACAGATGGATTCAGGGAAGCCCCGGCCAGAGTACACTCCTGATTCCTCTCTGAAAACTCGTGGTGATTGTGGGAGGTCCAGGACAACTGGAAAAAGGTAAATATAATGCCCATCTTTTTAAAAAAGGGGGGGAGGGGAATAAGGAGGATCTGGGGAACTACAGACCAGTGAACCTTATCTCAGTCCCCAGAAAAATCATGGAGCAGGTCCTCAAGGAATCCATTTTGAGGCACTTACACAAGAGGAAGGTGATCAGGAACAGTGAGCCTGGATTCACCAAGGGCAAATCATGTCTGACCAACCTGATTGACTTCGATGATGAGATGACCGGCTCTGTGGATGTGGGGAAAGTGGTGGCTGTGATATACCTTGGCTTTAGCAAAGCTTTTGATACGGTCTCCCATAGTATGGGTTGGATGAATAGACTGTGAGGTGGATGGAAAGCTGGCAGTTCATCAGGCCAGTGGGTAGTGATCAATGGTTCAGTGTCTGGTTGGCAGCCAGTTTAAAGTGGAGCATCCCAAGGGTTGTTCCTGAGGCTGGTTTGGTTTTGATGATCTAGAGGGTCACCATCAGCAGGTTTGCAGATGACATTAAGCTGGGGAGAGTGGTAGATATGCTGGAGAATAGGAGTTGCATTCAGGGTGACCTCAGCAAATTGGAGCATTGGGTCAAAAGAAACCTGATGAGATTCAACAAGGACAAGTGCAGAGTCCTGCCCTTAGGACGGAAGAATCCCAGGCACTGCTACAGGCTGGGGACTGCCTGGCCAGGCAGCAGTTCTGCAGAAAAGGACCAGAGGGTTACAGTGGACCTGAAGCTGGATATGAGTCAGCAGTGCGCCCTTATTGTCTAGAAGGCTAACAGCGTGTTGGGCTGCATTAGTACAAGTGTTGCTAGCAGATGGAGGAATGTGATTATTCCCCTCTGTTCAGCACTGGTGAGGCCACATTGGGAGTACTGGATCCAATTTTGGGCCCCCGCTACAAGAGGGAATGTGGACAAATTGGAGAGAGTCCCGTAGGGAAAAACAAAAATGATCAGGGAGCTGGAGAACGTGATTAATGAGGAGAGGCTGAGGGACTGGGGCTTGTTTAGTCTGAAGAAGAGAAAAGTTGTTTGGAGGAGTGGAGATTGTTGGATTTGACAGCAGCCTTCAACTACCTGAGGGGAGGTTCCAAAGAGGAGGGAGCTGGGCTGTTCTCAGTGGTGACCGATGACAGAACAAGGAGTAATGGTCTCAAGTTGCAGTGAAGGAGACCTAGATTGGACATTAAGAAAAGCTTTCTCACTAGGAGGGTGGTGAAGTACTGGAATGGGTTACTTGGGGAGGTGGTGGACTCTCCATCCCTTCAGGATTTTAAGGCCTGGCTTCACAAAGCTCTGGCTAGGGTGATTTAGTTGGGGTTGATCCTGCTGTGAGCAGGGGCTGGACTAGCTGACCTCCTGAGGGCCCTTCCATCCTAATCGTCTATGATATACCACTCAGCTGGACTCACCATGACTGTGGTTTGGCTCCTGCAGAGGGAAGACATGCACACTTGTCGTGCTCTAAAGGGAGGATGTTGAAGGCTAATGTATTGCAAACATTTCAGTGAGCTGAATGAATGCTGAGCCTTCAAAATGAATTGCTCCAGAGCTGAGTAGTCTGCTTCTGAGGATTCATTGATGCTTCTCTGGAGAAAGTCCAGTTCAGGGCCAGTTTTCAGGCTGTTGAGACGGAGTTTCCTGCTTTGCTGCTAATTGACAAAATGCAAAGAGCCAGTGTGGGCCAGTGGCTAGGATGGCACCAGGGGTCAATGAGACCTGTGCTCTGTGGCCAGCTCTGCCATGGCTTCGCTTTATGGAGACTGACTTAACTTCGGGCCTCGACTTCTTTCTGTAGAATGGGGATAACACTGGCTCCCTTGGCTAGTGATAGACGCTGATGGAGCCTCCCTGTACGCTGTCGTTTTCCTGCAAGGCGTGTGAAGCTCTCCTCTGTGTCTGTGTGGGCGTAACACTCACTGCCTTTGGGTGTGGAGCTGGCTCTGAGCTGAATGGATGTTCACCACGCTTCTGTTAGTGGAGTGCGCCCGTGGCAGCTGCAACCTGTTGGCTTTCTCTGGTGTATATGGTGGAAGCTGGCTGGACTGAGGAGCTGAAAGCATGCCCTGGGCCCTGTGCGTGGCCTCACCGCGTCTGACTTCCCCAGGCCCTCTCTGTCCTGCGTGCCCATGGGATCCCAGCGCCTACTTTCAGAGGCTGGCTTTGTACAAACAAAGGAGGCGGGTCCTGGCCCCAGGAGTCTGCCTTAGGCGCTGTGGCAGGGGGAGCAGAGCTAGTGCAAGTTACTCCAGTACAGCCAAGGCCCGCGTCCAACTGGGAAGAGCCCCAGGACCGGGAGCAGTTAGGCCCTTTCACTCCCATTTGCCCTGTGCTTTGTGTCCTTACCGCTCGGCGTCTCTGGTGGTGGTTTTAGAATATCCGCTAGTGTTTCACAGCTCTAGGGTGGCTGGCGTGTCATGTTCTCATGTGTATCAGCTAGCCGCGCTAGCGTGTCTGCTCCTCCTAGGGTTCAGCGCAGACAGCAGCTTGCCTGTTCACGTGGGAGCTTTCCAGTGTTAGGGATCACACTGCAGAGGTGGAGACCTGCCCTTTGGCCTTAGGTCACCAAAGCAGAGGCCCTACAGATCGGCGGATTTCTTTCAGGCAAAAGGTGAAAATGGAGCCTAGGGTTCACCCAGGTTGCTTAATGAATGCCAGTGGAAACACAGGGGTTGTGTTGGGGTGTGCAGATCTCTACTGGGGTCAGATCAGCCTCCACTGTTTCTGAATCTCCAGTGTACTCAGAGTTTATCAGTGTCCTTTGATTTGCTGCATCTTTCCTTTCAAGCAGATGATGCAACACCTCCCATTGTGCTGGCCCTTCGCCCGTTGATCTCCTAGCTAAGGATCTGGACACCTGGATTACTTAGTGTGTGTGGGTTGGAAATGAGCACTTCCTATGGAGCTCACAGTGGCTGACACCTCTCCTAAGGCACATTAAACGTGTGCTCCTGGGACTTGAGGAGTCCAGGATCCACCAGTCACCCGTAACTCAGACAGACGCTGCAAACAAAACATGAACCTTTATTTCAAACAGCTCCTGTTCAGCTCCCTCCCTGCCCGCCTGGTGATGGGGAGCGCTCTGAGGCCAGATTCAGACTTCCTTCTTCATGCCTCCAGCAGTGTTGGCCACTGGAGTCAGAGCTGGAGCCCCAGGTCAGCTTGTGCTGCTGGCGTGAAGTGTCATGCGCGTCGCCCTGGTGTGGCTTATCTTCGCGACCTGAGCTCTCGTTATGTGGCCCATAGAGCTAAGTTAGTACAGGGCTGGACTAAGGTGAAAAGGCTTCATTCTTCTCTGGCAAATGGGTTTGCTGAGTTTGCAGTAAAGATGGAAATGCTGCAAATGCTTCCTGGGATCCTACGTGTGGAGGAGACTGGAGGCTGAAAACAGACCATTTAAGTTGACAGGCCAAATTCCCTTCACGCAGCCCTTCTGGGTCCCTGCAATCTGCTGTTCCCCAGACTGACAGCTGCAGTGAAAGTGAAGCTTCACCGTGTCTCTGCAGGCCAGCTCTGCGCAGCAGGTTTCTACCAATGTGCATGGCTTCCTGCACCCCTTTCCTCCTCACTGCCCTGAACCCCCAACGGTGTGCTGCTCCTGGGCTGGAACTGGTCACTTACATGTGGAGCGCTGGGTCCTGGCCTTCAAGTCTGGCCAAGGCATTAGTGACATATCCCTTGATTTCTTAAGAGCCCCAGCTGCCTTTCACAGCATGGGAACGGGCGGGGGGTTGTTCGGGCAGCAATGTGCAGCTTGTGTTGCTAAGACCAGCAATGTACCTGGCTGGGCTTTGTTCTCATTTCCTTAATACAGGGAAACACGCAGCATGTTCCCACCTGCAATCACTCGCTCCAGGCTGGCTGGGGACGACCTTGCGTCTGATCCTCACAGTCGGGACAGTCTCAGAGAGCTCTCACCTTGCTGGGTTTCCAGAATGAGCTCATCCGGGCACTCTGGCCAGCACCGTCCCGGGGGAAGAGGTTGTGTTCATAATGGGGGGAGTGCCATCTGCACCAGGCTCTGATCTCTTTGTACCTACCCCACATTGGCCAGGACATTTTCAGGGTCACACTTTTTGAACTAATCTGCATGGTCTCAGCTTCGTTTTCATGGGCTTGTCAGTGGTTGCGTACCCAGCCTATATAGCTGTCATTCAGAACTGGCCAGTGGTGCCCCTGGACCTCTGCACCACCTCCGGTGGCTGCCCCCCACCTCTAACATAGCAGCCTTCCATGCTGCAGCTGAGTTCTGCAGCACCATGGACAGCGTCTCTGCATTGGGTCGCTGAAGGCAGCTCAGAGCGCTCCATTACAAGCAGCAAAGGGATCGTCCTCTGCGCAGGGTAGATGGCTCTGCAGCTCTGAGCTTGCTGAGCGCTGAGGGTTGCTCCCGCCCTGAGTACCCCACACATTTTTATGGCTGACTTAAAACAGTGCTTCCTCAGCTCTCGCCCCCAAGTACCACTCCTCTACTTACACTACAATGATGATTTCTTCATCACCTGGACCCACGGAAAGGAGCTCCTTGAAGATTTCCATAGAGATTTCAACAATTTCCACTCCACGGTCAACCTTAGCCTGGAACACTCCACACTGGAGATCCACTTTCTGGACACTACAGTGCAAATTAGTGATGAACACACAACCACCCCCCTATACCGAAACCTACAGATTGCTATAGTTACCTTCATCCCTCCAGCTTTCATCCAGGACACAAAACTCAATCCATTGTCTACAGCCAAACACTAAGATATAACCACATTTGTTCCAATCCCTCAGACAGAGACAGATACCTTCAGGATCTCTATCAAGCATTCTTAAAACTACAGTACCCACCTGGGGAAGTGAGAAAACAGATTGACAGAACCAGATGGGGACTCAGAAGTAATCTACTACAGAAGAAGCCCCCCAAAAAGTAAACAACAGAACGCCACAGGTCATCACCTACAACCCGCAAGTCAAACTTCTACACCACATCATCAAGGACCTACAGTCTGTTCTATAAGATGATCCCTCACTCTCTCAGGCCTTGGGAGACAGACCTATCCTTGCTTACAGACAGCCCCCCAACCTTAAACGGATACTCACCAGCAACTACAGATCAAACAACAGAAACATTAAAGCAGGAACATATCCCTCAACAGACCATGCTGCCAACTTTGCCCACATACTCGCACAAAAGACACCATCATAGGACCTAATCAAACCAGCTAATCCATCAAGGGCTCATTCACCTGCTCAGCCACCAATGTGATTTATGCTATCATGTGCCGGAAATGTCCCCTTCCCTCCCCTTCCTTATACATTGGACAAATAGTACAGTCTCTGCACAAAAGAATAATTGGACACAAATTTGACCTCAAAAATAACATTCAAAAACCAATAGGGGAGCACGTCAATCTCCCTGCTCAGTCCATCAACCATCTGCTAATAGCTGTACTTATGAAAAAGGAGAACAAATCAAAGCTTCAAAGAGAAACTGCGGAATTGGGATTCATATGCAGATTTGACACCATTGACTTAGCCTTAAATAAAGACTACGGGGATTTTTCCCCCATTACAACAGGTAATTTTGCTTTCCTTTTTCCCTCACCTCTCTGCTATATGCTGTTATCCACTGTTTGAATCTAAACAACTGCACTGATTTGCTGTCAGTCTGACCTGATCCTGTGACTAACACTCCCCTGCATTTATTTTCCTTCCATTCATCTGTACTTCTCCATCTTCAAGCGTCTGAGGAAGTGGGATTTTCTCCCGTGATAGCTCATGCAATAAATAAATGTTAGTCTGTAAAAGTGCCCCAGGACTCCTTGTTTGTTCTGCTGAGCTAGGCTAGCACAGCTCCTTTTCTAGAAGAGTCCCATTAACTGTAGCTTTGTGTGGGAGTGCTCTTCCTTGCATCAGCTTCCCCAAACTGCAAGCTAAACTGATGCAAGCCTTAACATGGTGCATTTAGACCAGCAAAAACATCCCTTATACCACCTTGGCCGATTTACCTCCCCATTCAGGCATGGCTCTGCGGGTTATAAACGCCTTTTAATGGTATATTCACATCCACATCGAGGGGATGTGCCTCTCGAACTGCAGGGAGAGAGGGCTGGGGGTTCCCCAGCTATGGTGTCTAGAGTCCAGGCTGCTCACGGGGAGCCGGTTCTGCTTTGCAGAGCAAAGTGGAAGCAATGTGCCTGCTCCGTGTCTGGGTGGCGTGACTGCAGGAGTGCCAGTGGGGGTAGAGACGAGTCAGTGGCCGGGTGAATGTGCCCATGCAACAGTCTTGCTATCGTGTGGCTTCCACTGTGAAACCGCTCTGTTCGCTTCTTCTCTTGGACTAGCAAGTGACCAGGCACACTCAGCTACAGGGGCTGAAAAGGGACCGTAGTCATTCAAATGGCCTATTCCCAAACATCGTCAGCGGTGTGTGTCTGAGCTCCTGCAAGCTGTGGGCAATGCTGGTTCTGCAGAGCGCCGGTCAGGGTGGGAGCACTGTGGGATACCTCACATGGTGCAGGCCTGGGGGCAGGGCTGATTCTGTGGGAATCAGGGCAGGATAGGGGATTTCTCCAGCACCTATGATCCCTGTGGGGACAGGGAAGTAACCAGGACTCCTGGCCTTGGTGTCCCATCCTCCCTGGGTGTCAAAGCAAGCTGTCCCCGGGCTGTGTCGTCCCTGTAGCGAGCCTGTTCTCTGGTCTCTTCAGGAGCATGATATCGAGACAGCTTTAGGAGTCGTCCATGTCACCATGCGGGGCAGCCCGAGAGGAAACAGACCTGCCATCCTCACTTACCACGACATTGGCCTCAACCGTAAGTCCCCCTGCCCCGACGCTCTCCCTCCTCCAGCGGCTCAGGCAAACTGAGTCCGAGTGGTTCTTGGGATGCCGAGAGCCCAGAAGCCAGGCGTGTGTGGAGCTGAGGTGGAGACAGGCATGCAGCGCGTCACAGACGTGCGGGAAGAACACACGACAAGCCCCCATCTGGAGTGCAGCTCTCTGCAGCCGTGCAAGACCCCGTTGGGGGGCAACTTAATGGGGCTGTAGAAGGGCCAGCAGCTGAAGTGAAACAGACAGCTAGGCTGAGCCCTGACTGACAGATCTAGCTGCCAAATGGCGCCCCTCCCTGGAGCCCCTCTGTGGCCAGGTGGGGCAGACTGGTTATGTCATTGTGCTGGGAATGCTATAGCTCCTCATCACCCCACCCACTCTTCCAGAAGGCGCCACACCCCAGAGCTTCCCTGGCCCCTCCCATAATGGCCCTTAGTCGAAGGCCAGCTCCCAGGGGTTCCTGGTCTGGCTGCAGAGCCCAGTGCTCCTTGGCCCTGTCTTCTCTCGCTCTTGGCTGCATCTATGTGAGTGATCCACACTGCGGCCCCAGACTAGCTGGCTGGCTGGGCACTGAGGTTAGCTCGTGATTATTTCTGCCCTCTGCTCTCCCAGCACCAAACACTCCCTAGATTGCTGTCACAATGTGTGCCCCGCCGGCTCCAACAGCAGTGAGGGGGCTGGCGCTGGTGCTGCTTTGTGTGCGAGTTGTAGCAGTATTTGGGCAGGTCTCAGGCTGACTGGGCATTTCTCTTGCAGACAAATCCTGTTTCAATGCATTCTTTAACTTCGAAGACATGCAAGAGATTACCCAGCACTTCGCTGTGTGCCACGTGGATGCGCCAGGCCAGCAGGAAGGAGCTCCCCCTTTCCCAGCTGGGTAAGAGCTCTTGAAAGTGCCAGATGTGCCCAGAGCCTGCTCACACGGAGATGCTATTCAATCCAAACGGGGCTCCCCATGTTGGCAGACGATGGATGCCATCTGGCCAGTCCTGGGGTATGTGGAGAGGGAAGCTCAGGGGGATCAATCTAGCCCAGCAGAGTCTGTGGTGGAATCAGCGTGGCTGGGAGCTTTCTGATTTAGTGCAGGATGCCGAGAGACCCACACTAATGTAGAGCTGGAGTTCTTTGGCCCGGGTTTCTCCCTGCGAAGACAGTTTGCCAGCACCAGTTACCAGCACCCACGCCGTTCCAGTGCTCCCGGCTCTTGGAATGGAGTCGCCTCTGATGGTAGGTGTGCGGAGGCCCCCTGATTCCAGCCTCTCCTTTGGGTTTCAGGTACCACTACCCGAGTATGGACGACCTGGCTGAAATGCTGCCCGCTGTTCTAACCCACCTGGGGTGAGTTTGCAGAGGGCCTGAGTGGACTCTGGGTGGATTATTGCAGGAGGTGATGTTGCCACCCCAATGCCTCCCTGCCTGTGCCTGTGGGCTCTGCTTTGCTGCGTACAAGGGCCAGCAGCTCTGCTAAGGCGCTTGCCCAGCCACGCCGCCGTGGCAGGAGTATCTCAATGGGGACCATGTTCCTGCTGTGTGACTGCAGGGCCTCTGATCCGAGGGGTTGGACTCCAGAGTCTCACTTCTGACTTGGGTTTGTCCATATTTCAGCCTGAGAAGCATCATTGGGATTGGAGTTGGAGCCGGTGCTTACATCCTCAGCCGCTTTGCAGTAAGTAGCTCCCGCCCCTTTGCAGAGCACGAGCAGGAATTCCAGGATACACCCAGACGGCCAACGAGAGCTGCCCAGTGTCCCTGTGGGGTAAACAGAGCCAATGCTGCTTGCTGCCTTGCTGAGCATGGCTGAGTCCATGGCCCTGGTGCCATGGAGGTTGGCAGAGAGCGGGGTTGTGGCTGCTGGGGAGCTCAGAGGTTAGGAGTTGGCCCTGGTGCATGTAGGAGAGGAGACAAGTAGTTACTAAATGTGTATGTCGGCAAATCAAATGTATTCTGTGCCTCCACCGGCGTTTGTGATACCAACCAGCACTCCACAAACACTAGGGTAATGGGGGCATTGAGCACATTACTGGTGTTTTCTGGCCAGCTCTACCTTTCCTTTGCTGCTGGCCATACAATATGATTATAATATTGTAGCATTATAGTGGTGTTTGTGGTATTTTTAGTGATGTCAGTAAAAACGCCACTTCAGATCTTCATGTCAGTAAAAACGAAAATGCACGGTTGGCAACTCTTTTTATAGTACCTCTTCCTATTGACTCATGTCCCTTGCTGATGGAACCCAGCCTGAGCCCTTAACCGCTCTGATTCTGTCCCTACACTCTTGTTGAATTCCTCCTTAGCTGTTTGTCCATGTCGATTCCCTTCTGACGTGCAGCTCCTGCTGCAGCTGTATAGGCTTCTTACTGCTCTTCCCATCTTTCCTTTGTTGTGTTTTTAATATTGTTTGTTTGAGAAACCGCCAGCTCTCCTGAGCTTTGTTCCCTTACATTTTCATCCCATGGGACCTTAACTAACTATTCTCTCTCCCCCTCTCTGCATTTCACTCCCTCCAATTCCTGTGCCTTGGTCCCTTCATCTGAGGTGGCCTCTGCAGTGGCCCTGTTTTTCCTCTGTCCCTATCCTATCCCATCCCGACTGCCTTTTTGCCATCCCTGAGTCACTCCTGAAACAGTCCACTTCTCTGCACACAGAGGGTGTGTCTACACTTACAAATTAAGTCGACTTAAGCCTGCTTAAATCGACTTAATTTAATCTGCATCCACACTACATTTTCCTTAAATTGACTTAAGCTGCTGCTTAAGTCGATTTAAGGAAATTTAAAGTCGACTTTATTAAACCTAGTTTTAAGTCAACTTTACTGGCTAAATCGACTTTATTAAGTCGACTTAGGCAGTGTAGACACAGATTAGCCCTAAATCGACTTTAAGTTGACTTAAAGGCCCCCAGGGCTCCCCCACTGACCTCCCTGCCAGGGTGGCTGGCACAGCCAGAGCCTGGCGTGCCCTCCCACAGGGCAGGACACAGCCCTGCCCACCCCGCTCCTATGCCCTGCCAGTGTCCCTGTCCTGCTCAGCCCCCATTGAACCCTGGTACAATGGGGCAAATGCTGGACCCCCTGGCACTTGGCAAGGGGTGCCCTCCCTGCCACCATGGACCAGTCCCAGATCCACCTAGCCCCTAGAAGTCGATTTAGGCGTCCAGTGTGGATGCTCTAAGTTGATTTGGGAAGGTCCACTTTAAGTCGACTTAATTTTATAGTGTAGACATGCTAAGTTGACTTATTTTGATAAGTGTAGACATAGCCATAGGGTCTCACTGATTCTTTTCAAGAGAAAATAGATAAAAGGTGATGTGACCTCTCTCCATTGGCAATTCTCTCCTTTTTCTCCTCAGCTACAGATGTGGAAGTCACTGTCTCTCTTCCTCTAACCCCTCTACTTATCCAGTATCCCAGTCTGTTCCCTGATCTCTCATGCCCATTTTCCCTCCCTTACTCTTCTCTGGCTCTTTACAGTTGCAACGTGCTTCAGTCTCACCCATCTTAGACAAAACAGAACTCCCTACCTTCAATCCCACTTGCCTTTCCAGCTATTGCTTATTCTTAATTGAATGCACTGTTTACAACTGCTGTCTAAACTTCCTCTCCTCAAATTCCACTCTAGATCCTATCCAGTACACCACCTGTCTCTTGTAGCCCAGTCAAACCGCTCTCTGCTGAGCAAAATCTCAGAACCTGTGCTCCATTCTCATCTTCCTTGACCTGTCAGCCATCTTCAGTGCTATCGGCAATGCTCTTCTTGAAGTCTTGTCCTTCCAGGATTCGGTTCTCTCCTCGTTCTCCCCTACCTTTCTAATCACTCCTGTGGCATGTCTACCAGAAGATCCTCCGCAGACCCCCTGCAGCTTTCCGGATGATGGGGGTGGGGTGGGGTGGATTCCACAGGGCTCTGTCCTTGGTCCTCAGTGCTCTTCACTGTATCTCTCTGGGTAATCTCATCTGCAAATGCAAATTGAACTATGTCTATGGTGATGACTCACAGATCTTCCTTCTTCAGACCTGTTTACTACTGTCAAAACTAAAATCTCAGCCTGCCATGGATGTCTAGCCATCAGCTCCAGCGCCATGGCTAAAACAAAACTCCTAATCTTAAATGGACATCCAGCCGCTTCAGTAATTAAATTGGTCAGATGTGTCCACATTGTACTGTTGGACTACATCCTCACTAGCAGTGCTTGCATCAATGCATAGAGCAGTGCACTATGGGTAGCTATCCCATAATGCAACTGGCTACAGGGGGGGTTTAGGAAGGACTTGCAAAGTCTCATGGCACCAAAACATTGTCATGGGAATGGGAACATGTCTTCAGCCTCCCATGATGCAGTTTTCTCACTCCCTTCCCTGTATCAAGAGCAACCAACCCATATATTTTGCACCTTTTTTCTAAAGCCCAGGTAGTCACGCCATACCCAAGAAGCATGGACCCCTTAGCTGTGCAAACTTGCTGTGACCATTATGAGCACCTCATCCCTTGTCTTGCAGTGTGTCCAGAGCTGAGACAGGAGCCAACACACAGAATGTAGCCTCTAGAACAAAATCATTCCTGCTTGCTACCGGCAGTTGCCCAGCAGCTGAACACGGCCGAACACTATTTCTGGTCCTGGGGCACTGATTGGTGGTATTGCGTTGCTCTGCAGCAGTGGGAAGACGAGGAGTGGTTGTACAGCCTTTGAATGTGGAAGGCCACTGCCCGGGACCTTTGTGCAAAGCTTTCCCCAGCCCTGCAGCACAGTAATACTGTCATGAGCCCTGCTCTGAAGGTGGAGAAGCAAGTGGTGATTGGTCTGCAGTGCCAGGCTGCTACCCATCGGTGGGGAATCAGTTTGGAGGTGGTAAATCCACTGTGGGAGCTGTTGTGATCCAAGTGTGCATGGGCACTAATCGAATTCTGCTAAGAAGGGTAAAACCTCAACCATGTACAGGACATAGCGGATGTGTTTGCTGTGATAGGGATCTATAACTGCAGTGGGATGGTAGGTGGCACATATTCCTTTCTTAACCCCAGAGCACCTGACCAAAGAGTACGTAACTGAAAGGGATACTTCTCAATGATGTTGGATCACAGGGAACGTTTGACTGACATCAGTGTGGGAAGGTCAGGAAGGTGCATGACTTGCCCATCTTTAGGAACACGGATCTGATCAGAAAGCTGCAGTCAGGGACTTCTTTCCAGATCCCAAAAGAACTATTGATGGTACTGAAATGGCGGCAGTGATCCTGGGAGACCACTTTCCCCTATGGTTCATGAAGCTGTGCACTGGCCACCTGGACAGCAGTATGGAGCAATTCAACAATAGACTGAGCAAGTGCAGAGTGGTGGTGGGATGTACCGTTGGATGTTGAAAGGGTCCCTGGCGCCATTTCAGTACTAGCTTAGACCTCAGTCTGGCATCCGTTGACCTAAGTTAGTAGTGCAGAGTAGAGCTAAGTCTTGTAGAATCTTTCTTCATAACGTCTCTAACACCCCTGTCTATCCTTCCACACAGCCAAAACTCTCCTCCAGGCTCTCATCAGTTTGTTCCAAGGGGTATCTCAGTTATTGCAACTTCCTTCTCTGCTGCTGACAAATGCAACCTCGCACTACTCAGATCCATTCAAAATCATAGAGAATTAGGGTTGGAAGGGACCTCAGGAGGTCATCTAGTCCAATGGTTTTCAAATTACGGGTCAGGACGCAGTACTGGGTTGCAGACCCTCAGGTTCTGGGTCATGGAGCCCCCTGCTGCCGCTGCTGAAAGACTGGCATGCATTGCTCTAAGATGTAATTGGTGAGTTGCGGGCATCAATTATTTTTTTCAACAGGGTCCTGAGGAAAAAGGTTTGAAAACCACTGATCTAGTCCAATCCCCTGCTCCAAGCAGAACCAACCCCAACTAAACCATCCCTGCTGCAAAGATTATTTTCCGTGTTTGCTGCTTTGACCACATCACCCCTCTTTTTCCACGGGCTCTCTCTTCTCTATCACATCAAACGTAAACTGCTTGTCTTTACTTGCAAGGCCTTTCGACCTACCCCCACCTCACCGGTCATCTCTCATTCAGCATCTGAAAGATGATGCCTACCTCCAATCAGCGCATGACACCAGCCTCCATCTCCCACTTCTTAAATTTTCTAACAGGCACCTTTGTGCTTCCTCCCCTGCTGTCCCTCTTGTCAGCAAAACTGATTCCTGGTCCTCCTTCAAACCCTGCCTAACATGTTCTTTTCCATGAGGCCTGCAAAATCAATGTCAATGGTTAGGCGGCTGGATCACTGCCTCATGCTGGCCAATGTTGTCTCATTCTTTCCTTTGCTCACCCTCTGTCTTTCCGATCATTCGTCTGTGTCTTGTCTTAACTTTAAACTGTTAGCTTTTGGGGGCAAGGGTTTCACTGGCATGTTGGGGTCCTGCTCAACTGCTGGCATGCCTGCTGCTACTGTAAATACAATCATAGTGCTATGGCAGGGGTGGGCAAAATATAGCCTGTGGGCTGGATTCAGCCCATCTGACCTCTCTGGCAGACGGCCATGACTCGTGGGTAGAATCCGCTCTGCTCCAGGACCAGAGGGGAGGGGCTGGGCCATCTTGGGGCCTACTGCTCCACTTCACCTATCCAGCTGGCCCCAAGGGCCAAAGGGGAGGAGGCGAGGGGCTGGGCCAGCTAGGGGCCTTCCGCTCCACCAGCAGGCTCCAGGGCCAGGGTTGGAAGGCAGTGGGGGCCCGCTGCTTTGCTTTGCCAGCCGGTTCCAAGGCTGGGGCCAGAGGAGGGGCCGCTTGGCCCTGAGCCCTGCTCCCCGCAAGGGACGGCCCTGGTAGTCTGGTCTCAGAGTCTAGCAGTATCTAGTACTAGGCAGTATCCAGAAAATGGACATCTCGGATGGTTTTCACGTTTTAGTCTCTTCCCCGTGGGAGGTGCGTTGGCAGAGCTTTGTAACCGGAGCAGCAGTGTCCGCATTTCTCACTTGAACCATCTTCACCCCTCCTCTCAGCAAACTGAAGTGACCTGAGCTGTAACTTTCCCTTTCCCAAACGGTCCCTGCTGCGAGTTCTGGGTGCTGACAGTGGACTCCTGTCTCATGGGCCTGGTTAGGATGCAGCCTGGGGAATCTCTGCTTTGCTGGGGACCCTGGGAGATTCATTTAGATTTTCGTACTTTAGTTTCTCCTCAGTGGAATGGGGTGAGCAGTTGTCCAACGCAGGGTTTCGGATGCAGCCATTGTGCCTCCTGATCCCTCACACTTTACATAATGCTCAGTGCGCTGTTTTTCTCTCACTGCAGCTGAATCACCCGCACCTGGTGGAGGGACTCATGCTAATCAATGTTGATCCGTGTGCAAAAGGCTGGATAGATTGGGCAGCAGCCAAGGTGAGACTCTTCTCTCTAGAGGCTCTTTGCAAGGCTTGAAGGGAAAGACATAAAATGGAAAGAAAATGAACAAGGTAGGGAAGCTTGTCACGAGTGCTGCAGACTTGCCTGTGCAGCTTACTGAGCCCAGCACTCAAGGCCCTAGCGTGACCAGGGCTTGGAACGTCTTTCCTGGGTGTGCTCTCCCGGGAGATGTGTCCTGTGTGCTTCTCTGGCAGGGGCCAAACCCTTCGGAAACTGTAGGACCTCATCTCTGCACCCTAGAGCTACCTTGACCTTTTCCAGTTAAGTCTGTGATGCCAATTGCATGAGACGGTTTTGTTATTTTTCAGTTTTCAGGCTGGACGACCAACGTGGTGGACATTGTCTTGGCTCACCATTTTGGTCATGTAAGTAACCTGCAGGCTGCAGAACTGACGATACTAAGCAAGGCCTGAGCCTTGTATTTTGTACTCAGCTGCCCTTCAGATCCTGAAATCTCTGCGTCAAGTAGGGCTTGCCACAGATCATGCCAGGTTCTTGGCTGGGCAACTCTGCAGCCAGGACTTCTCACCTTCAGCAACATTCATGCGCATCCTGCACCTGCCCTGCCCACCCACTCCATTCTCCGCTTCAGACAAGGTAGTAAAACGTGAAAGAATTCCCCTCTCTCCTGCTAGAGGCCTCGTTTCCTAAGCATCCCGTCCCCTGCCTGCACATAAGATGGGGTGGCATATGCAAATGACAGGCTCATACCTGTGATGCCAGCCAGGGATTTATAAGCCCTCTGAGAAGAAGCAGTTTCCCAATTGGCCACCAACTCAAACTCAGGTCTTAAAAACAAGACTCTTCTCACAGCTCCTTTCTCCTGTGGTTCAAGTGCAGAGCAGGTCTCCTGCCACCTGGGCAAAAGCCAGTAACAAAGGAAGTTGTCTGTGCCCTTCACCATAAACTCTTATTTCTTGGGATCATCTTTAGGGAGCAGCTCTGAATGTGGGCAGAACTTACCTTGTTTGAGCCCATCCTTTGCCCAACTATGTCCGGCGTTTCTTCTCAGAATGCAGTAATCCGAGCGAGTTCTTCGCAAGCAGACGCTCCTTCGTGGTAAATGGGGGTTTCAGGCTAGTGTTCCAACAGAGGCCTTTTGTATGTAAACTTTTCTCTCTCCTGATCTCTGGTTTTAGAAAGCAATCCTGCTCCCAGTCTCACTGCTTAGCAGCTGTTCTTCTGCTGGCTTTTCTATCAATGCTATTTAGCTTTGAATCCTGCCCTGAATTCCCCCACTGGTTTTGGGGGAATTTAAATGTCTCCGGAAACAGGTTCTGTCGGTGGAGTTACAGGTGTACCCAGCTTCTATGAAGACTGAGGGCTTGAGTGGCAAGTGAACCTGTGAACAGGGCTGCTTCTTCGAGCAGCTGCTCACATCATTCCAATCACGGTGTGTCCGTGCCTTTGTACATGGTCACCCGGAAGCTTTTTTGCCCTCCATCGTGGATGACGGCATGACTCAAGGCATACTACAAACGCATTAAGATGCCCCTCCCCGGCCCAGTGACAGCACATTCTACCAGAGCCCGGGCCTCCTTGGCTGCGTTCTTGGCCCAGATACTGATCCAAGAAACCTGCAGAGCAGCCACCTGGTCCTCAGTTCATACATTCACATCCCACTACACCATTGTGCAACAGGCGAGGGACGACGCAGCGTTTGGCAGAGCTGTGCTGAAACCAGACAGATAGTAACTCTGCTCGCTGGCCAAGGTAAGGCTGGCTAGTCACCATAATTGGAATGATGTGAGCAGCTGCTCGAAGAAGAGCAGTAGGTTATTTACCAGTAATCATCCTTCTTCGAGATGACCACATATATTCCAATACCCACCCTCCATCCCCGCTCTCAGAGTTAGCAGAAAGACGGGACTGAGGAGTGGCTGGGCCAGTGGCCCCAGGTATACAGGGAGTGGGGGGCGGAGCCCAGGGGTGGGACTGCTGGCCGTAAGGGGACAGGCTAGGGCAAAAAAGCTTCCGGGTGACCATGCACAGAGGCACGGACAGGAATGTATGTGAACAGCACGTCTCGAAGAACAATTACTGGTAAGTTACCCACCGTTTCCTGCCTTGTGCTAGTCAAATCCACAAAGGGTCACACATTTTGTTGACCCAACAATTAAGCTTTTCCCACCCCATGTAATACCCTGTGTTGCTAGTCTTTCCGTGGAAACTAGTACAGTCAATAGTGGGTACCTGGGGTGTTTGCCCTGACCTGCCTCCATATTTACACAATGCAGCTGGTAAGTGGGGACCAGCAGCTGGTTTGTGTTCAATCTGAAGGCATTTTGGTTGCTAGGAGAGTCCAAACGTGTTAGCCAGCGGTTCTCAACCTTTTGCAGGGCACAATACACTTCGTGGCATATCGCAACCCTACAGGACACACCAGCCCACCCCCTCCAGGCCAAATCCAGCCAGCTCCCTGGCTCGCCACGACACACTTGCCACTGTCTGAGGGGACAGTGTGTCCAGCCACAAGACTCTGTTGTCTTTCTACAATAGACTAACACGGCTACCCCTTTGGAATTCAGCCACATACTGAGGCACAAACATGCACCATTCCCCTCTGTCAACTCTTGTCTTGGGCCACCCTCGCTGATCCTTCCTCTCTCCCCCTGACCTTGGGGGCAGCAGGGCCGTGCCGCACCCTGTAGAGACATTCTCAAACTAGTTGTACTCCCAGAATGGGGGAAAACAGATCCGTGCTTCTTGGACATAACGATTCTCTATAGAGGCAACTGATTCAAGGTAGATTTCTTACCAGTCTCTCTCTTTCCAGCCATGGTTGACTTTCACTCAGGACCTTCCACAGAAGTACACAGTGATGCTTCCCCTCTCCTTCCTAGGCAAAAGATCTTTGTCTAAATAGGTTTTTCATTTACATTCAGTGCCAAGACACTTCAGCCCCCTTGGGTGACGGACCTGTCTTTCCCAGCTTGGAAGAGCTCTAGCCTCTTGGGTGTGTGGCTTCTTCGCTCCCAAACTCACCATTCTGTCCTCAGACTCAGGATGGTCTCACGCTCTTCTTCCATTTCTGTGGGCTTCTCACCCTCCCGCGCTGCATTACTAATATGTCACTAATGTATGTGACTGGGGCCTCCACATTTTGATTCCACCATGCCTAATTTACACAGACGCCACCTGCTCTTCTTGGTTCTCTCCCTTTGTCTCCCTCTCAGACATTAAAGCGCAGTGCTAGAGAGGATCAGTAACTCCTCGTCTGCTCTCAGTGCAGATGTTTTATAATGATATTAATCACCGTGTGTCAGCAGTTCGTCTCTGATACCTTACGGGACCCATCGGCAGAGATTATGACATCAGGGAGGTGCCAATCCAGGGGTGACGCTGGCTGTGCCAACATGGCACTCTTGGCCTGCATGAGGAGGAGAGTTTCTTGGCATAGCTGCATCAGCTGGGGCTGGGGTTCACTCTCCGATCTGACATAGACACGCTGACAAAAGGTTAGCAAATAACCCCAATCTAAGGGCTTGTCTACATGAGAGTACAGATAAAGTGGCAACTCCGCCCTGATTTGGAGGCAGCTACACCAAGGGAGGGTTGACCCTAGTCTAGTGCAGGAACCAGAGTCGGCTACACTGGTGTGAGGCACCTCTCAGCTGATACAGCTGAGTCTCCACAAGGCTTGTAGTAGGAGAACCGTCTCGGACAAAGGTTGGACCCCAATGGTCCTAGTTCTACCGGCAAAATTTAGGTGTAAATCGGTCCTCGCGTGGCTTGGGATTTTTACCATTTGCTTTGTTCGTCCATGCGGTCCGTTGTTTATCTGACCCCAGCTCAGCAGTGAAGTCCATTTCTCAGCTAGCATTTTTAAATTGATTGATATCTTTTCTAAACTCTCATCTCCCATGTGCAGGAAGAACTGCAGGCTAATCTGGACCTGATCCAGACGTACAGACTCCACATTGCACAGGACATTAACCAAGAGAACCTTCAGCTCTTTCTTGCCTCCTATAACAGGTACCGATTCCCTTCTGCCCCCATGTCGGGTTCTGATCTCAGTCTCCCCCAGGCCTTGTGCATCACTGGGTGCACACAGCATTGTGGTAAATGTAAACCAGGGAGCAGGGCAGGAATCCATGTGGGGTGAGCAGCTCATCCCCAAAGGGCCCTCAAACCTGCAGCCTCCTGTTACTCTTCACTGAGACTTGTCCACCTCTGAGCCACTCTGTGAAGCTCCCTGCAGGACCCAATCCTTCCTTGCCTTCAGCTGGTGGTCCTGGACTCATGGACCTGATGATTTTCTGTTACAAGTCGAGTCTCCGTGGTCTGTATCCCCAGATCTGCCTCTCAGCCCTCCATGCATCTTCTTGTCCGAAGCAGAGCCAAAGCCCAACACAGCCCTCTGAGCCGGGCACAGAGCTCACATCCCACCTTTTGTTTCCCCTCGGATCCTCTCAGGTTGGAGGAGCAGGAAGTGCAAACCCATGCATCGTGTGCTCTGCCCAGTGCACCAAGGCCTCTGTGGGTCAGCCCTAGTTTGTTTCTGAAGTTGGGAGACCAGACCCTGTTTTCTGACTTACCGCTGCTCCTCTGAGCAGCATCTGCACATGGTGAGGGTAACAAACTCCTCTGAGTTGTCACCTTCTGGCTTCCGCCAGGGAGTCCGAGTCTTTCATTGCAAGGCCCTCTCTCCAGGATCACGTTGGCTCTCACCACATCCAGGAGACCCAGACTGGTCTGATGGAGAGTTGTTCTGCTTTGTCTTCCAGCCGCAGAGACCTGGAAATTGAAAGGCCAGTTCTGGGCATCACTGACAGCACAACAAAAACATTCAGGTCAGTTGCTCTGGATCGATCAGTGCACCTCTTTCAAACTGCAGAGCTAGTTCAGCGAAGCTGCTCCTTTTCCACAAGAGACCCAAGAGCCTGAAAGTTGGAAAGAATTCGGCAGCCCTGAGCAAGCATGCCGAAATATTCTAGGGGAGTGCAGTGTGGTGGAGGTACATCACAGCTCCACGGCGAAGGCTGTGCTGCTGTTCCCCTTAAAGAAGGAATTCGTCTCTCCTTCCCAAACTCACAGCACCTCGAGAGCAGAGTTAATGTTCTGCTAGCTGTGTTCATGGCAGCTTTGAATAGCTCCTCTACGAAATTTCTAAATGTACTTTTCTATCTGGATCTTTTCAGATTTGCAAATTGATTCACGTCTGGGTTAGAGGAAAGCTCAGACCCAGGCTAATTTGTTTTGGTTCCAAATGTAATTGGTCAGAACGGAGTCGGTGTTTGTTAGCCAACAATAGCTCCATGAGGTGTGAAGTGCTCCATTTCTTTACTTGGGGGCGTTGAATCTGAAACCTGAAGAACCACACTCTGCTCGCTTCCGTTTCCCAGGATTGGTTGCTTGCATTCGTTTTCTGGAGCTGTAGAATTTTGTAGTGTTGGGGTTAGTCTGGACGTTGCAGGGAGGGAGGGCGTGGGGTGTGGAGTCCCATGGTGTCGCAGGCTAAGACGTGCTGTCTGAGCGGGAAGGTGGCCAAGCACAGCTCTAAGTAACCTGGTGCCCTGGGGAGTCTAGAGAAGAATAAAGCTAAGCTGGACCCATAAAAGCTCTGAAGAGATTCAAGGTCACCCAGACATGCTGCACTTAACGTACTTCTCTGCTGGCTTTTGCCCAGGTGCCCTGCGTTACTAGTGGTTGGTGACAGCTCACCTGCTGTTGATGCTGTGGTACGTATCCGAGGTCTCTCTTGCATTGGGTGCTCTTCTTAGCCCCAGTTAGCAATTAGCAGCCCCCACCAAACCTGCCGCTGTCTCATGGGCTGGACTCCCAAAAGGGCTTCTCTTTTACTGATAGCCGTCAGCGCTGCTTGTGTTCCCCAGAGGGAGAAGCCAGGCAGGATGCCCTGGGAGTCGAGAGAGCTGTCCACTATTACGTAGTGCAGGCCTGTGCAAACTGGGGGGCAGGCTGCCCTGGGGAGCTCAAGACATTTTCTTGAGGTGCGCAGAGAAACTTGGATCCTGTGGGTCCCAAAGGACTCACTCCCATAAGGGTGGGAGCAGGGTAAAAAGAGAGTGGATATTGTGGGCAGGGGCAGGAGCCTGTGATGCTGTTTGATTTTTCCCTTTTTGCTTTTAGGTCGAATGTAACTCACGGCTGGACCCCACCAACACAACACTCCTGAAGGTATCTAGGAGCTTCAGAGGGCCGTCGCAGGCTGTCTTTGGAAAGCTGTCTCTTTTTGGGAGCCCAGTGCAGCGTGTGTTGATTTCCTTCAGAGCCTCTGGCTTTCACAGAGGTGTTTAGGGAGACATTTTGGGCTGGATTCCCTCATGAGCCACGATTCGCTCAGCCCAGGAGAGGGCAGGCTGACTGGGTGCTGGTTCTGATTCCCACAACCTGTATTGCACAGCTTGGGCCCTGGCAGAAATTAGTGCAGCCTAGGAACTGCTGGTGCTGACACCCACTGGAAAATAAACCTCAGGGAGCATCTGCCAGCTGGGAATTAGAGGGCAGGGCCTTTTGGGCATGAGTCCCTAGTATGCCCACAGGCCAGGCCAAGTGGGGTGGCACAAGAGACACCTGCATCAGGTGTAGATCCGCTGAAAGTGCCTGCTGCATCCCCCGGAGCCTTCTCAGCTGAATGGACCCACCCTGTTCCTCTGACAGGAGGAAAGGGCCTGGGTGGGAAGTCTCGCCTCTCCTGGCAGAAAGGGCCTTGAACTCATGGCAAGTATTGGAATTGCTCTGACTCCTAGGACATGCCTGGGGCACCCTCATTAATGGAGAGGTGCAGCCCAGCAGGCCACTTCCTTGGGCCGCATGGAGATGGTCCCAGTGAATCACTCCATGTGGGCCCTCCAGGCCCTGAGGCCACAGCTCTGTGTTAAAGATGGGGCAGCATCTGCCCCGATTGGGCAGCGAGGCTTGAGAGGGCCCCAGCAGGACTGGCCGGACGGCTGGGGGACGGGACAGTTCAAAGCTCCTCTGTCTCTCTTGCAGATGGCCGACTGCGGGGGGCTGCCTCAAGTGGTTCAGGTAAGAACTCATCTCATTCTCTGGCTTGCATTTTCGGCAGCCTGGCCCCAGCACCTCTCACGTTAACACCTCACGTTTTGTCTCCTCAGCCTGGGAAGCTGACAGAAGCCTTCAAGTATTTTGTGCAGGGAATGGGCTACAGTAAGTAGCAAACGCAGCTTCCTGCTGCCGAGCAGGGCTGGGGAAAGGGGTGACAGGTCTGTCCAGTATGTGCCGAGCTCACGGATCTGTGCTGGGCAGCGACCCTTGGCACAGCCAGCCACATAGCCCAGGGCTCAGCTAGCCTGGAGAAAGGAGTGTGATGCGCTCTGCAGGCGCAGTGTGTGGATGGAGGCGGTACCTCACAGGCATGGCGGCAATAGAATGGCAGTTGTGTGGCTAACGTTTTGGCCTCCAAACGGAGCAGTGACCCTCTGTGCTGGTCCCAGAGGCAGCGCCGGAGCAGTGCCGTGGTCTGGAGACACTAGACTTCCCTGCTGGTGCACAGGCACCGCTGTAGCGTCTGGATCGTCGCTGAGCAGGTGGCTCCACTAACTGGAGTGTACAGCTGGTCCCCTCCCGAGGAAACCGAGCCCAATAGCACTGCGAACCCTAGGATGAGCCACTCACATGTGGGCTGGCCCTGTCTGGTGCGCCTCGTGCTCTGGGCACAGCAGGTGCTTTGTTCTGAGGTGGGGCTTGGCCGAGGTTTATCTTCCCTTCCCCCCGTGAACAGCCCAGAAGAGCTCTCTGCCTGCCTAACCGGGCCAAGTCCCCAGGCCACGCTGGGTGTCAGCGGTGGGGATCTTCACACTGGGTGTGCTGCTGCCATCACAGGACTCAGAGACACGGGCCGGCGCTCCAGCCATGGTTGCTGTGCGCACTGGCACAGGGAGTTAACCGCTAAATCTGCTACTCCCGAGCATCTCTGGAAGGGCAGGAAGCATGCTCAGCCACTGGAGAGTCGGGCCGGGGGGGCGCTCTGTGAGCCCGATTGGGTGGGGGAGAATGGAGATCTCCCCATGGCTCTTCCTATGTCATCCTGAGGCCAAGGAGCCGTCACTAACATGGCTGCAGCTGCCAGGACCCGAGAGGAGTCGTTCTCATCTCCAATAAGCAAAAGACATTGTGTGGGCCCACAGCACTTAGAGCCAGCTCTGTCCCAAGATATGGTCTCATCCTGCTTGGCCCCAGACCCGAGTGAGGGACCAAGACAGTCTGTTCAGAGGACTCAGACTATTGTTCCCAGACTCTGCAGGGTGCCCTTAGTCTCTGTCTCTTCACCTAAACAGCCTCTCATTGGGGGTCCGGCTGTTCTGAAAGCTCACTGCAGCCACTAAGAACCTCACTTTCCCATCGATCTTCCTTTCCTTGTAACCGGCAGAGAGCTGGGCACACCTGCAGGTACTTTGGGGCCATTCCTCTCCTAGGGAAGCTCCTACGAGGCCGTTGTTCCAACAATTGAAGGTATTCCGTGTGGGGTGCAAGCCTGGGGCGTGCTGGCTGGCTGCAGACCTGGGGCGTGTGGTTCGCACCAGCAGCATGGTGCATCCTAATGGCACAGGGGAATTAACTTGCTCTCTCCTGTCTCACCTTGTTTCCAGTCCCTTATGTGCAACTCAGCCACCTGAGCGCTGAGTCAGGTACTGGCAGACGCACAGCTAGCTTCTTCGGGTGCATTGCTCTGGCTGCTCCCAGCATGTCTTGCCGGCGCTCCATTGTACGTTGTGTGCTTCCGCCTTTCATCTGTGCTCTGAGGACCCGCATGGTTTGCGGCTCACAATGCTGACCTGGAGCTACGGGCTTCATTTTCAGAAGGTCACATGACCAATCACTACCTTCACTCTGCAGGCAGTTGCAGATGGCCGGTTACATACCAGGCAATCACCGAAATCAGGCCTCAAACATTCTGCTTTCCGTGCACCACGACCTGGCTTTGGCAGCTGAGTGGCATCTCATTCTTCTCACCCCTACCCAGTGGGTGCCGCACACCCGTGAGCCCCAGCCCTCAGCCATTGTTCACTAATTTTGTGCCCTTGCCCCTTCTGACTCTCCTTTCTTTCCTGCAGTGCCAACAGCTGCTATGAGCAGGCTGATCCGCTCCCGTACCCACTCCTCTTCCAGCGTGGGCTCTGGAGAGAGTGGCCGCAGCCGGTCTCACACCAGCAACCCAGGGGAGGGGGTTGCTGGGACCCCAGAAACAACGGATATCCCGAACACACCTGAAACCATGGAAGTATCCTGCTAAGAGGAACCCTTCTTCCGGATCCAGACACCATCATCCTCCCCCACTGATCCCGCCCCAGAATCTAGGATTTCATCCAGCAAAATGCCTGTTTTCTCTCCCCCGTGCATGCCCATCCACGCTGCTGCCCCAGTAGTCTGGGCTCAGTGCTGCTTCGGTCCTTTTTGTATGTCTCTGGTATCAGCCCCATAAACATTCCCGGTCCTAGTAGGGCAAACTGCTGTACATGCTGGCGCCCCCCACCTGTGCTCTCTGTGCTGTGTTGTGCTGATACCAGCCATCAGTTCCCCCCGTAGTGCAGATGGAACAGTTGTGGCTTTGGACGGGTAGAGGGAATTAGGACTTGGTGATGTAGTCTCTGGGGTGAGGGATATGAGACCAGGGACAGAATGTGAGCTGTGTTCTGCCCAGCTCCACAGGGGGGGCTGAGCATGGCAAACCTTGCACTCCTAACACCAGTGGGATTCAGAGCAGGCCCGGGACAGCTGTAATTATTGTCTTGGTCTTACTGTGGGTTCAAAGTGAGCAGAGCCATTTCTCACCTGAATCTCTTAACAGGGCAAAGCGATTAACGAGTGAGCTCTCACCGATTAAGATGCACTGTTCAATGGAGTCCAAGGGACTGTACTGCCTGGAGGCAGAGCAGTTTGCAGGAGGGCCAGATGCAGACAGATTATTTCTATTGCTGGTCACATCTCATAACAGGACTCTTGCTTGTGGCTTGTGTGAATCTCTAAAGCTAAGCACATTGTGACATGAGCGGCAGTGCCCAGCTGCAGGCCTGGGATCCAGAAGCCTGCGTCCCCTGTCCACCCAGAAATGGAGCAGGGGCTTGAGCTGGTCAGCATCCACTTAGCACTGCACACATCCCACGCAGATTGTCAAAGCAGGCTGTCCCAATTCACGTTTTGCTGCAAAAATTCCAGCGAGTCTGCATGAGTGCAGCCAGAAACATCCTGCATTACTCACGTCTGCGTGCATAGGTGGGCGATACCACGAGGGAGGTGCTGCCCGCACTGAATTCACAAGTCTGTTCTTGTACCTGGTGGGTCCCAGAGGACAGCAGGCAAATGAGTGACCCTGTCACACAGCAGCTGAGCTTTTAGCTGAGAGAAGGGCTACGCTGTCGGTCAAGGCAAAGCCTCTTCAGCTGCTGCACAGTTCGGACTGGTAGGGACCCAGCTCCTCAGAGTACGCCGTTCGCATTTTGCTCCGTCCAGGCAGGGAATGGGACTGGGACCCTCTGCCCGAGGGGGCTTTCACACTTGCTAAATAAAGCTATAAATGGGTCATTGCTACCTGGCTCCGCGGCTGTCGTCTGCTGCTGTTTTATTTAGTCACTAACTGCTGTTGACATGCTCTGCCTGCAAGGCACAGAATGCCAGCCCTGCCCAGCGGGGCCCGCTCTGCCCTGTGAGCATTATGGCAGTGTTCAGTTCACTAGCTGCCTGCCTCCTATTCAGCAAGCTGGCCTGAGTTCGTGAGCCAGGGTCAGGCGCTGGTCTTTACCCTCACCGCTGCAGTCAGACTGCTACATGTCCCCAGCACTTTCCTGCTAATTTGCCAACACTTCACAGGCAAAGAGACGCATCACTACCTCATGTGGGAGACACTTCCCCAAGGAGATGCAACAGGTCAGGGCGGATTTGGACCCAGGCTGTGTGGGGCGTGCTGATCCAAGGAGTCTTGTAGGACTTCCAGCTCTGAGAGACATTTGAAGAAAAGAGTTTGCCACAGAGTAAATGTAAAACTTGGAGCCACCTCTGAGTTGGAATAAAAGAGGAGTGACTGTGGCACTTGGAAGGACTAACACATTTATTGGCACATGGGCACAATCTCACTTCATTGTTTCATTCATCTGATGAAGTGGGATTCTGCCCATGAAAGCTCATGGAAAAAATAAATGTGTTAGTCTTTAAAAGTGCCCCAGGCTCCTTGTTTGTTTGGCTGAAATAGACTAACCTTGTGCCCCCCCCCCCCCCCCAGCTGTCCCACCCAGATCTTGGGTTGGAGTAGACTCTCAGTAAGCTTCTACTGTAGTAAATAAGGGTTGGTCTAGACCAGAAAGCTTTTTCCTGGTTTAATTGTCTCCTATTGATATCCCAGTTTTAAAAAGCCCTAGTGTGGATGGCGTTAGAAGTGCTCGCGGCGGCAGAGTTTGATGCAGGTTCCTGAATTAGCACAGCTCTGTGAGCATAACTGTGCTCAGTCTAGCTGTGTACCAGGGTCGCGATGAAGAGCAGCAGCCCCAGTCTGTCTGATTCAGGGGCCACCTGGCCCGAGGCGAAGGACGGACGCAGCCAGGTGTTTCACAGGGAATTTGAATTTTCGGTGCTCCTGAAGGACTGAGCATGAACATTTTTGTTTCTAAGTGTTTGCAAATAAACATGGAGCATCTGTGGATTGTATATTCAACACTTGGGGATTGAATTTATCATCACACATCTAGATCTCCAACCCGCAATTGTGGCCACTAGCATGGACTCTGCCGTCCTGCTTATTGAACCTCCACAAGGCCTTTGCCAAAGATTCCTGAGGAATGGAAGCAGCAATGGGTCAAAAGGCAAAGTATTGCCCTGGATCAGAAACTGGGTAGGAGATGGGACAGCAAGTGTAGAAATAAATGGTCAATTCTCACCATGGCAAAAAGTTCGCTTGACTGCCTGAAGACTTCATTAGTCTTCATAAGACTTTATAAGGATCTGGGGAAAGGAGTGAGCAGTTAAGTGGTAAAATTTGTAGATGAACCAAAAGGATTTAGGTTCTTCAAGATGAGCAGATTAAGCAACAAATTTCAGAGGCACCTGCCCCTGCTGAGTGAATGGGCAGCAGGAAAACCTGTTGGCAAATGGCACGTGGTGCACAGTGAGGAATCACTCTTACATATTACAGACCCTTTACTTAGCTGTAACCACTCCAGAGAAAGCTGGGCATCAGTGGGGGCTCCGAGTGGTGATTCCCACTCCAACAGCGGGCAGCACCCTGGAAATAACAGCCAGAGAGCAAGTATTACATCATCAGAGGTTAGGTTGGACGGGACCTCACGAGACCATTTAGTCCAACCCCTGCTCACATCAGGACCAACCCCAACTAACATCCCAGCCAGGGCTTTAAGCCAGGCCGTATAAATCTCTCGAGATGAAGATTCCACCCCCCCTCCCCAGGGAACCCATTGCAGTGTTTCACACCCTCCTCGGGAAAAAGTTTCCCTAATATCCAACCTGGACCTCCCCCACTGCAACTTGAGACCATTGCTCCTTGTTCTGTCCTCTGTTACTGAGAACAGCCCAGTTCTGTCCTCCCTTGAACCCCCTTCAGGTAGTCAAAGGTTGCTGTCAAATCCCCCTCACTCTCCTCCGCTGCAGACTAAACAAGCCAGTTCCCTCAGCTTCATCAGTCATTCTCCAGCCCCCTCATCATTTTCATTGCCTCTCATAGGTGGTCTTAGCAGGTGGGCAGCTGCTCAGGGCCCCATGGAGTAGGAGCCCCCATGCTGCTCCAGCAGTGGGGGGGCTGGCAAGGAGCCCAGCCACAGGATCAGTGGGGGACAGGGCCCCTGGGGGGAGCTGGTGTGGCGCCAGTGAGGTGGGGGGGCAAAAGTCAAGGATAGGGTTCTTGCCTTTTGCCTTGGGCCCCAGAATTGCTAAGATTGCCCCTGCCTGCAGTGGACTCTCCCTAATTTGTCCACATCTGTTCTGGGGGAGGAGGGGTGAGAAATGGACACAGTACTCCAAACCAGCATCAAATAGAAGGGAATAGTCACTTTGCTCAATCTAATGGCAATGTTCCTAATGCAGCCCTATATGCCCTTAGCTTTCTTGGTAATAAGGGCACATGGTTGACCCCTCTCCAGCTTCTTCTCCACTGTAACCCCCAGGTCCTTTTCTGCAGAGCTGCTGCCTGGCTATTCAGTCCCCAGTCTATAGTAGTACCTGGAATTCTTCCATCCTAAGTGCAGGACTCTGTATTTGTCCTCCTTGAACCTCATCAGATTTCTTTTGGCCCAGCCCTCCAATTTGTCTAGGTAACGCTTTATCCCATCTCTGCCCTCCAGCCTATCTACCAGTCCCCCTAGGTTAGTGTCATCTGCAAACTTGCTGCAGGTGCCTCCACCACATCCTCCAGATTGTTATTGAAGAACTGGCCGCACTTGTTACTAGCTGCCAACTAGTAAATTAGGTCCACCGCATTCCCTTTATCTAAAATATCTGTTATCCTTTCAAAAAAGGAGATCAAGTTGGTCTGGCAAGATCTCCCTTTTGTAAAGCCATGTTGTATTTTATCCCAGTTACCGTTATCCTCTACAGCCTTAAGTACTTTCTCCTTCAATATTTTCTCCAAGACCTTGCATACTACCGAGGTCAAACTAACAGGCCTGAAGTTACCCGGATCATTTTTATTCCCTTCCTTGAAAATAGGAACTACATTAGCGATTCTCCAGTCATACGGTACAACCCCCAAGTTTACAGATTCATTAAAAATCCTCGGTAAAGGGCTGGCACTTTCATGAGCCAGTTCCTTTAGTATCCTCGGATGGAGATTGTCCGGGGCCCCCGATTTAGTCTCATTCAGCAGCTCAAGTTTGGCTTCTACCTCAGGTGTGGTAATTTCCACATTCATGACCTCGTTCCCGTTAGCTTCCCTACCTCTACCCCCCAGCTCAACCGGCACCGCCGGTGGGATCCAGCCCCAGCCAGCACCCAGGGCTGCCGCATGCAGCAAAGCTGGCCCCGGCCAGGGACCCGGCCCGAGGTGGGGACACAGCTATGCTGCTACCAGTGGGATCCAGTCCTTACCAGGGACCCAGAGCCACCGCCGCCAGCAGGATCCATCCAGCCTGGGGACCCAGAGCCACCACCTCCCAGGGCAAGCTCCAGAATCTGCCCATGCCAGTGGGGGGTGGAAGCAGAATATTCATGCTGGTCGCAGAGAACTGGGAAACTTCTAATCCATAGTTATGGAAAAAGAGATTTGACTGTTTCTCCTGTTGCCTGCTACATGTGAAGGGGTCAATGCCTTTCTTGATGGAGGGGACGTCACTCCCCATGGGTGAATATTTGGGAACTCTAGTCACTGGTAGGAATTGGTGCAAAGTGCTGCCCCTTGGGGAATTTGCACAGCCCAGTTTTGAGCAGGTTAAGAGGCTCATGGCCGGAGACGTGGGCAGCTAACATGAGCCAAGAAGTGAGGGGAGGCTGTGACCGAGAGGGACAGAATGTGCTGGAAGGGTTTGGAGAACAGTGAAACCTGCCATGCTCTCCTCATTAAAGATGGGCCTCGCCTCTCAGCCAGTCACACGCCGACTGCTCAGTGTTCAGTTATTTTACACCATCATTTGCAGATGATACAAGACTGCTCAAGATCCTTACATCCAAAGCAGACTGCGAAGAGTTACACAGGGATCTCTCGCAGCTGGTGACTGGAACTCACTGCCACAAGAGCACAGCAGAAGTTAGCAAGGACTGGACGTTTAGATGGATGATGAGCGCATCCCTAGTGTAACACTGGGCCAGAGGCACAGCAGCTCCAGGGCACATGCTGATTTCTAACTGATGGGGCGAGAAGGCCTTTCCCCAGGGGCGTGGTTCCCCAGTATTGTCCACCACAGCTCCTTGCACCGTTCCTACTGCAGCTGGTCTTAGGCATTGTTGGCCAGTGGCTACTGAACGAAACACCTGCTGGCTGCACTTGGCCTGCCATTGGCCTGGGGACTCATCCGTATGTCCGCGTGAGCTCCATGGCACCCTCCTGGAGCGCGGCTAAGAAAGTTGGTCTGTTACTTTCCCGGCCATTGGCCAGGCTTTCCAGAACTAGGAGAGGGAAAGTCGTGTGTGCCCTTCCACTGCAGGATTCCCCTTCCGAACGGCGCCGCCTGACCAGCTTGGCCCTGTCTCTGCCGCCCGGCCTCTCTGTGGGCACAGCCTGCACTGCTGAGTGCAGCAACACGCCACGGTGCCCCTCTTCATGCAGCCGTCCCGGGAGCCACGCTGCAGCCTGACGCCGGCCTGCAGCAGAGATGGGCCAAGGCAGGAACTGGCCCAACCAGCAGACTGGAAATGGCTCCACAGGCCTGTGAGCTGCACCTGGAACCTCCAGGAGAGGGGCGAGCGCTGCTGGGGCTCGCAGTTTCCATGAAGCAGCCTCTGTCTCTCCGGCGGAGCACGTGGGCTGGCGTGTGGTGATGGCAGCGGTGATACGCAGGCTATTTTCAGTTGTGGGGCAGATAAGATCTCTCGCGTTGCAGCTGGGAGCTCCGCAACCTGCAGTTTCACAGCCCAGCATGCCGACTTAGTTGGCACCAGCCCACCGCTTTTCCATTGTCGCGCCCATGGGTACAGGCACACGGCAGCTTGGGGCATGGTGCCCGTGTCAGTAGGGCTCCTCCAACCTGCTCCTTCCACCCTGAGGCCTCCAACCCCTGGGGCAGGGGCCTGGCGGAGCATGTGGGGTGAGTGGCAGCAGAGACTCTGCACCCAGAATGCCCTGCCAGAGCTGGGAACAGGTGATATCAGCCAGGCAGGAAGCCTCAGACTCCATCTCCTGTTGGGAGCAAGCTGTCAGCTGGGTAATAAATGGGGAAAGGGCCCATGTGCCTGAGGCCAGCCGGTCACAGCTGCCCCATGGGCTGCCCAGAAACCAAGCCGCATGTGTTTGAATGTGCCTGCTCGGGGGGAGGGGGGGTCAGGTGTGCATGCCTGTACAGGGGATGTGCGCGTCTGGGGGCTCACAAGTTGCTGGTACCAATGGCTCAGCACCAGCCGTGTTCTCCAGGCCAGCACCCCAGTGGGGGTGTCTTGTCCCTGCACCTGTGCACATTGCTCCCAGCAGCGCTGAGTCTGCTCCCAGCATGGGACACCTGCCCCCATGGAGACAGTATGCTGCAAGCAGCTACTCTCTGAGCAGAGGGAGAAACCAGCGCTCCTGCCTCCTCCGTAGCCTTTTGCACGTCACAGGAAACGAGCAGGTCGTGGCTCCGCACCACAGCCTGTCACACATCGCACGCTCTGCACTAAGTGCGCAGAACTTTCTAGTGTCACAGGCACTCAGAGCCAGTGGCCAGGAGGGGCCTGAATTGCACCGGCCAGCAGCTGACAGAGCCTGCATGGCACAGGGCGCTGGTGCGCTCAGCACCGCCCTAGCGCCTCCCATGCTGGAGTGACCATCTGCACAGCCCGGGGCAGCTGCTGTCTCTGGCCATCGGCCACCAGGACCTGAGACGCCCCATAGGCTCGTCGCTGAGATGAGTGTCAAGTAAGTCTGTCGTCCTGGGCATGGGGCTGGGGAGCTGGGCCCAGGAGGCTGTTCTGAATTGGGGGAGGCAGAGCGTGGAGAAGGTGCTTTGCATCTCCTGCTGCCAGAGGCTCTGAGGATGCAAAACATGCAGCCACAGGCTGTGCACCTCCCTTCCTTGGGGCAGGCAGGGCTGCAGGCTGCCAGCACATCTCCTGCCCAGCATGCTGCAGCTCTGGGGGTGCCCACTTGACGAGGGAACAGCGCCGAGTAAGGGGAAAAGCCGTGCCAGTACGAAGGAAGGCTGTGGTAACAGACACATCCTCCTGTCCCGTTCAGCGCTGGTGCTCAGAGACAGGTTGTGCTTGTTTCACCCACCATGGAAATGCAGCCACCTCTGGGGTGGTGTGCAGCAGCTGTTTACAAACATAGAGCACCAGCACACCCCACTTTGGACCAGGAAGGGAAGTGAGCAGCAGGGAACTCCATGTCCTGAGGGGATGATCAGATGCGCAGGCGATGGGCCAGTGTGGCCTGCCAGGCTGCAGGCTGAGTTTAGCAACATGGGCCCTAACTCCCCCATGGTGCAGCACTCTCCTGTAGGAATTACTCTGCGATCTGCAAGGCCCCTGGGGTGCTCTGCGGCTTGAGATCTGCATGGCAGCTCCTGCGCTGCCCGAGCAGCTCCCTTGGATCTCATAGGAGAGGAGAATGGCACCAGCTGCCTAGCCAGTGCTGTGTTGGGTGGCCACAGGGCTCCCCAAACCAGCCATCTGCCAGCCTTGAGGGAGCCCGGGGAAGCCCTGGCTGGATACTGCGAACTCGTCTTTGGCTTGAATCTGGGGCAATGCCCTCGTGCCATAAGCCAGCATTGCCACGGGCTCTGCATGGCTCCCCACACCCCCACTCTGTTGGCATCATCCGAAGGCCCCAGTGGGCTGCAGGGTAACTGAGACCGACACAGGAAACCGAACAAGTGCCCGGGTGGCCCTGCCCAGAGCGTGGCACAGAGTGAAGCCAAATGGGGGTGTTTTATAAACATCGCCTAGGTTCCCGCACCAAGGACTGGGTGTGAGCAGGGCAGGAGTGGGCCTGTGTGTGCGTGACCAGCCGGGCGGCTCTCTGGCCTCCCCAGCAGGATGTAGCACTGCCTAGGTTAGGTGCAGGGTAGCTGCTTGGGCCACGTTCCCATTGGGATCTGTCAATCTCACTGTGGTTCAGGAGCCTTGGCTGGGGGCGGGAAACGGGGGCCAGACACCCAGGGCAGCCCTCGCTGTGGGAGGTGGCCGGGGATTCCACAGGAGTCTGCAGTGGCCGGGCAGCTGCACCCACCGGCCGGCCAAGCTCCAGGCATTGAGCCGCCTTTGGTTTCCAGCTTTCTCTCCCTGCTGCAGGTCAGAGCTGTTTGCTGAGTCCCCGCCGGCTGCCCGGGAGTGATGGGAAGCTTGCCCAGCAGAAGGCAGCAACTTGTCAGCCAGTCCAGCCCGATTGCCCCCATGCAGGCAGGTAGGAAGCATTGGCACCTGGTAGCCCCTGCAGACCAGGACGCCTGGGGCTAGGACTTCCCTGTCTGTATTCAGAGGTGCCATCCTGTGTCCAGCCCCCTGGGGCCGTGCAGCACCACCTTTTGCTCCACGCCCACCCGCAGCACCCGCCCACCACGCCAGGACCAACAGCAAGAGCCCTAGGACTCAGCACAGCTCAGGGTCCAGTCTGCCAGCCCCAGCTTCCCTCGCATGGCACGGCCCCCGGGCAGGTGCCATTAGCATGGGGACGGCCTGGCAAGAAGCCACAGCTGCAGGCCCTGGGGCGTCCCTCTGCTCGCACTGCCCCAGCAAGGGCTCGAGCCAAGTGGAGTGAGGCTGGTAGCAGAAGTCGCCGCCTCTCCCTGGACAGAACGAGGCTCCAGGCAGGCTTTGCTTTGCCAAGGCACCTGCTTGTTTGCGCTGGGCCACGGGGCTGGGCCACGGCATGCTGAGCTCGTGGCCGGTTCAGTCTTGTGAGCAGGGTGGTCCCAGCCATGCTGCCCCCCCACCCCACATGCAGAGTGGGAAACGAACGGGGCTGTGCTGGGCTGTGCTGGCTTTCCCAGTAGGCTTGGAGGGCAGCTGGGGAATGTGGGCACCTGCTCTGGCAATCCAGGCTGCTGCTCCCACAGGCAACACGTGACCATGAGCAAACCCCACGGGAGCTGTGGCCAGCTGGGCCTGGAACCAGGGCCACTGGGGAAGGTGTGTACAGTGCCTAGCGCAGCCCTGCCCAGCTCAGCACCTATTGCCTCTGCAGCTGGGCACGTTCCCCAGGGCCCAACGCCAGGACCGACACCCACAGAGCCTGCATGGCCAGGGAGGGACATCCAAGCAGGACCCCTTTGATCTTTTTCAGAACATGCTGAAGTTCGAAAAGCTTTCTAAGGTGGCAGGGGCACATACCCTATGGCTTGGGGGCCCTGCGTTCTACCTCTGGGGGCCACAAGGGCTAGACACCGATTCTCTGGCCCCTAAGCTGAGATCCCCCTGCAAGCCCCGGCTCTGGGGTTTAAGGAAAACACAAACCCATGCAAGGGTTGGTGAGGCTGCCAGGGCCAGAGGAGAATGCAGAGCCTCCCCTGGCACCATGGCAGTGCTTGCCCCTCACTAGAGCCCTGGCACCAGGCCATGGGGCTCTGCCCCAGTGGGGGGGAAAGGCAGTGCTGGGAGCTGAGTTGCTCTGGTCTCTCGGCAGGTCTGAACAGCTCCGTGGCAGTGGCCGTGTGCTCTTTCCCCGCGGGAGGGGAGGTGGAGACCATCCTGAGGCCTGGAGAGCAGCTGCAGATCCTCTCGGAGTAAGTCTGGTGTGGGAGCAGACTGGCTGCCCAGGGTAGCCCCCAAACCCCCGCCCCCATGGCCCGTACAGGCAACTGAGAAGCACACTGGGCCTCCCTGGCACTGCCTAAACCCTCGTTGCACTGTGCCAGGCTGCCCATCCCAGGCTGGCGCTTCAGAGCCCCTCCCTGAGAATGGACTCTAGAGACTGTGGCCACGGCAGCTGACGCTGCGGCATCTGGCTCCCCCCGGCCTCAGGGAGGCTCCTGCCATGGGTTTCCCATCCCCCCTCGCTGGGGCGTGCACTGAGCCTGCCAGGGTTCGCATGGGGGCTGAGCCCACTGACGGAGTCCAGGGCAGGCAACCGTCTGGCCGATCCACCATTCCCAACTTGTGCCCCACGAGCGAGGCGTCATGCTGTGGGGCTTGCCATGCCAGGGTGCTCCCATGGGGTGGAGAGCTGCTGCTTTGGGGTCTGGAGCCCCCACTAACCTAGGCCACAGCAACGCGGCCCCATTTGGCCGGAGGCGGCTGGTGTTCGGGGATGAGAGGTGTCACCCCAGGCACGGTGCTGTGGGGAGGGCTCAGCACAGACAGACACACTTGTCTCTTCCAGGGACGGGGAGTGGTGGACCGTGGTGTCGCTGGCCACGGGCAGAGAGTGTGTGGTGCCCAGCAGCCACGTGGCCAAGGTGCGACACAGGTAGGAGCCCCTCTGCCCCCCCCCCCCGGCCCGGCCACGGTACCTGGGCCTGACGTTACCGGCACTGGTGCTCAGCGCTGCCCAGCAGCGCCCTCAGTCAGGATCAGCCCTGGCGTGCGCAGGAGACTCGTGTGACGCTGTGGCCTGCAGGCCATGTCCGAGCAGCGCAAGCCGTGGGTCTCTGTGGGTTTGGTGGCCCTGCCTGGGCAGTGCCAGGGGCCCAGGTGCTCCCCTGATGGCTGGGAGCTGGGAATCAGTCTGCAGGTGTCAGGCGCCCCCACCTCTCGCTGCCAGGCTGCCCTCAAGGGCTCAGCTCAGGCCAATTCTGCTGGGGCTCTGAGAAATGGGCGCCTGTCCCAGGCGCGAGGGGGCAGCAGGGCCGCCCGGCTGCTGTTGGAGGGCGAAGCTGTGTCCTTCCCGGCCAGCTGGGCTGTCGCTGAGGAGCTGGCAGGCCTGGGCACGCGCTGCTAACCCAGCGAGCCTGTGTCCACTTGGCCTTCGCATCGCCAAGGGATTTCGCCCTTCACGGGCGGCTGGTGCTGGGCGGGTACGTGTTTCAGTGGCTGCTGCCATTATTAAACCTGGCTTTGTGCGCGGTGCCCAGAACTTGGCGGTGCCTCGCAGCGCTGTTCCCAGAGCAGGCCCGGCTTCCTCGCCGTTCGGGGAGCTGCTCTCGGGCAGAGGCCTGCTCCCGCCTCGTGTCATGCTGCAAAGCCAGCCCGGCGTGGGGGGCATGCCCCAGCAAGGGCCACACCCCTATGGGCCCACTGCAGAGCTGTGCGCTCGTTGCCTGTGTGGAGGGGCCGGGGTGGAGGTGCATTGAAGGCTCTTCCTGTCTTTCCCCCGGGGTGCGGGATGAGCAAGTCCCTGAGAAACCAGTTTCCGCTGTCGCCTGTCAGTCCTCATGTGTGGCCTGAGCTCGCAGCTCCTCTGGCTCCAGCAGCTGCCGGCCACGGCACTGGGGTCTGCTGGCCACAGGAGGTTGCCTTCAGTCGCTGGGGCCAGGGAGGCAGGAAGAAGCAGAGCCGGACAGGTTCTTGGCTGGGCAGGGCTTCACCATGGTTAGCCAGAGAAAGCCCCCAGCACTTCCTGGCCCCCATGTTAAACCCCAGCCACCATAACCGTGAGTCCTGCCTGCTCGGGGTCCTGTATGGGGTGGAGGTTTAAGGGAGCCACCCTGGCCCTTCTGCCTTCCCTGCCCATTTTCACCAGTTCCATTGCTCCGCACTGCCTGGCTCCAACATGTGCTGTTACCTAGCGGCTACGGTCCAGCCCGGGAGAAGCTGTTTCGCTGCTGGGTGATCTTGTGATTTCCCCAAGTGAAACACGGTAATGAACACCAGGGTCCCAGGGAAACATGGCTCTGCAGCCACAGACATTGGGGGAGCCAGAAATGGGAGACGGGCTGAGCGCTGCCTGTGGGTCACTGGGACAGTGCAGGGCAGATCCGCGGGCCAGCAAACGCGCTGGTGCTGAGTCCTGTCATCACCCAGGTGGCTGTACGAAGGCATTAGCCGGGAGAAAGCCGAAGAGCTGCTGCTTCTGCCGTGCAACCACAGTGGCTCCTTCCTGATCCGAGAGAGTCAGACCAGGAAAGGTAAGGACCCTGCCAAGCGGTGCCACGCGCCTGCTGCCTGCCAGGGACCATGGGGCTGGTGAGCAGGCAGCCTGGAAGAAGATGTCTGGGGAGCCCCAAAGCTCCCTGCCCGACCCACATGCGGCCATCAGGCTCACCCCTTTGGGCAGTGCCGAAAGCCCCAGCTGGCACCGCCCAGCTCTGCCCCTGCAGGGGGATGGGCACCAGCGGTCAGAGCGTTCGCTGTGGCTGCCCGCAAATGGCTCAGGACAGAGTCCAGGGATGGCTGACCCTGCCTCAGGGCTGAGTTGTCTGGTGACCCCCCAATTTCACCTTCCTTAGACATGAGAAAAGGCCCTAGACACAGCCTGGCGTGCCACAGCACATGGCTACTGCGCACACGCTCCTTTCGCCCGGCACTACACAATAAATCAGGTGGCTGCTAAATATCGCACGTCCGGCAAAGCGCACCGAGCGAGTCTCTGTGGATCCTGAGCCCCACTGGCCTTGGTGCTGAGCCGGAAATGACGTTAGTGTGCTGGCCCCAGCGAGCGGCTGTCTGCGCGTGTGGGTACTGAGGGGCTGGGGTGCGAAGGGCTGGTCAGCCCGTGCTACGGCTGACACCTGCAAGGCCAGGGTCAGCGCCCGTGTTTACACTGCGCTCGGCTCCCTCCTCGCTGGTCTAATCTGGATTCTAAAGGGCCCTTCCAGCTCTGCGCTCCTGCAGCGGGCTGGGCCTGAAATGGCGCAGAGCTGTCCCCGGGCACATGTCGAGAGCCCCCTTTGCAGTGGTACAGAGCTGGGGCCGTCACTGTTAGCCACTAACCGGGTCTGTCACTGCGCGAGAGCTGCTTCTGGGTGGCGCCGGCCTGCCCCATGGCCCTGCGGGGCAGCGCTCAGAGCCTGTGTAGGGCCAGGGCTATTCTCTGCTGGCAGCCAGTTATATGTCCCTGCCGGCCCCTCCACCCTGTGCTGTGGGCTGTTGTACTCACCCCCCCCCCCCATTGCCTCCCCAGGGCCACTGATCTAGGGCGCAGGAGTCGCTAGCTCTGGGGCCAGGAGGGCAATAAGGGCTCCCGTGGCTGAATTAACTGGCAGTGACTTGGCTGCGGTGCACAGCGCAGGATCCGTATCTCCGATCACTTCACACCTGCAGCCGGCGCTGGCCGCCCAGAGCCGTGGTTTCCTGAGAACGTGGGGCAGGCCCCCTCCCCCAGGACGCAGAGCGTTTCCTGCAGTGTTCAGTTAAAGACACAACCCAGCGTAGCAAATAAAAACAAGTGTGTGTCCGGGGGTCCCTGCCCGTCCCCAATAAAGGTGGGGGGGCGCTGCCTGCCTGCTAGAAACGGCTGTGGGGGCCTCCGTCTGAAAGTACTACAGCCGGCCACTCAGTGCCCGGGGATGGCCTGCCCTGCCCAGAGCACGCGACGCAGTTACGCCTGCACCAGCTGGCGGGTGTCCGACCCCCTCCTGTTTCTCCCCTCGCCCTGCCCTTGCCTGGGGGGCCACCGTGGCTGGCACCTCACAGCCTGGACCCTCGCCGGGCCTGGGCCCCGTGACTGTGTGGCACGAAAGACTCTCGTTTTTCTAGCGTGGCCTCAGGTGATTTGCGCAGGGCCCCAAAAATCAGATTTGAGGGGCCCCCAAAAATCATTGTCCTTGGCCTCTCTCCCACACCCTGGGTGTTTCCTGACCATTGCCAACCTCCCTGCAGCTGTGCCTGTCCAGCCTTGTCTCTGGCCCGTGGGCCGATGGCCCCAGCTGCTTGTGCAGCCCGTGGCCCTGAGACAAACCCGGGCACTGCCCATGGCTGGCGGCCGCAGCCGCTATGTGCCAGGCTCCGGTGGCGCCACGCAGCTGGGCCGAGGACAAGGGGCATCTCTCACATTGTCCAATGGGGGGCTAGCACCCCCCGAGTCTGTGGGTCAGGGGGGCAGAGCCTGTCCAGGCCATCCGCCCCATGGGGCACCAGGCCCGTGGCCAATCAGAGACCAGCCTGTAGCAGCTTCGTGGCAGAATCCCTGTGTTGCTGGCAGCTGGTCGGGGCCAGCGTTGGGCACAGCCCCCCCCCCCCCCCGGCGCTAACCCCACTGGGCAGCCTGGACTGGGAGCTGCCGCCATTGCACCAACGCTGGCCGTGCCCCTGGCCGTGCGCTGGCCCCATGTGACGCTTACCCCCCCCCGACTCCCTTGCAGGCGGCTACTCCTTGTCCGTCAGGCGCAGCAACCAGGCGTCCTGGGACTCCGTCAAACACTATCGCATCCACCGCCTGGAGAACGGCTGGCTCTACATCGCCCCCCGCCTCACCTTCCCCAGCCTGCAGGACTTGGTGGACTATTACACGGGTAAGCAGCCAGCGCCTCACTTCAGCTGGCCCCAGAGCATGCGCCGGGGGTGGCCAGTGTGCAAAGCTGAGCCTGCCCCACCCCCAAGCTGGGATGCGAGGGGGGGCACTGAGTTGCTCACGCCTGGGCCAGACTGACAGTCCCAGCTCTGAGCCCTGGTGTCTTGGGGGGTGGGATCCAGGGCTATGTCTACACTAGCCAGTCAGGTCGACTCAAGGAGGCTTGCTAGCTGGTCAGCACCGTGGGGAGGGGCCCCTCGTTCCCACCCCCAGCACTGTGTAGCGGGGCTGTGTGGAGGCAGGTGCCCTGGGTGTGTGGAATGCCATTACTGACGTGCCCTGCCTCTCTGCCCCAGAGATTGGCGAGGGGCTGTGCTGCCTCCTCCGGGAACCGTGCTTCATCCACGGCGCTGAGCGAGCCCCAGCCCCAAACCCCCCACCCGCCGTCGTCAAGCCATCTGCGCTCAACTGGCAGGAGCTCGACAGGTAGGCAGCAGCTGAGCACTTTGGGGGGCCCTGGCCTGGCCCCCCGATGGAGGGAGAGGAATTATTTGAGTCCAGTGTCAATGTGGACACCAGAACAAATGGTTATAAACTGTCCATCAGGAAATTTTGACTAGACGCAGGTCTCTAACCAGCAGAGGAGTAAAGTTCTGGAATAACCTTCCAAGGAGAGCTGTGGGGGCAAAAACCAGACCTGCTTTCAACACTGAGCTTGATAAATGTATGGAGGGGCTGATACGATGGGACGGCTTAGTCTGGCAACTGTCCATTTTTTACTACTGGTGGTGGATGTGGCCTAAGGAGGGAGGGTAGATGGTTGGTCCTGAGTTATTACAGAGAACTCTTCCTTGGGTGACTGGCTGCTGAGACTTGCCCACGTGCTCAGGGTTTAACTGATCGCCATGTTTGAGGTCAGGAAGGAATTTCCCCCAGGGCGGATTGACTAGGGCTCTGCGGTTGGGGGGGGGGGGGGGGTCCACTTCCTCTGTAGCATGGGGAACGGCTCACTTGCTGGTGGATTCTCTGTATCTTAAAGTCCTTCAATCATGATTTGAGGAGGTAAATAACTCAGGCCTAGGTTAGAGGCTTATTGCTGGAGTGGGTTGGGGAGGTTTTGAGGCCTGTGTGGTGCGGGAGGTCAGACTGGATGATCGTACTGGTCCCTTCTGACCTTAGCGTCTGTGAGTCGCTGGAGAGGAGCGCCGATGTGTTGGGTTAGGAGTGGTGTCACCTGTGCTCCCTGCCTGCTCTTGCTCAAGGGGGCAGGAGTGGGGCAGAGCACTGAGGGGGGACACGGGTGCTCGGGCTGGGGCCAGTGTTTAGCTCTCGGTGCGAATGATGGCTGCTTGGGGGGGTGGGGCAGTGCACGATCAATCAGGCTGTGGTGACCAGCATGTCAACTGAGTATCCCTCTCTGCTGGTTGCAGCTCAGTCCTGTTTTCAGCGGCTCCAGCCACAGAGGAGGCCCCTGTCAGCCTGGGCCTGCGAGAAGCCATCAGCTCCTATCTCTTCCTGACAGAAGGGCTGCCCCCAGCCAGCGGCTCCAGCGAGAAGAGCAGCCTGTGGAAGAGCACCTGAGGGTGCACATGGCGGCAGGGCCAAGCTGTTTCCACGGCCCTGGACTTTACCCTCACTCCATGCACGATATAAATTATTTGCTCATGGCCCCTGGAAGTAATGGATCGTAGCCGTGCTGCTCTGAGCTGGCCCCCGGCTGGGGGCTGGTTACGTGGGGCATGCCAGGTGGTTTCAGCCGGTCTCAGGCTGAGCTGGGCCTGGCTCCACCACTCAGCTCAAGGAACCCAGCGCCCGCTGCTCGCACTCAGCCCAGCCCCAGCAGAGAGGCAGGCTCAGGCGTGGGCCAGGGCCCAGCTGGGAAGCACAGGCAACGAAGAGGAGTTTGTAGTAAATGCACTGAGGGGCTGGTTCCTGCTCGTGATGCCTGACTCCAAACAATGAGCCAGTGGCCTCCATGTGGCCCTTCCAGATCTGTGCCAGCATCCCTGGCCTCACCCTTCCCCTCCTCTCTCCAGCACAGCGAGCCAGAGCAAGGCACGCTCCCTTGGGGCTGCACTGAGACGCAGCACGGACGGTGAGTGCCTTTCCACACCTGCTGCAGAGACAAGCCCCCCCGGCCCCCTAAGCCGGGCCGCGGGTGTCTGTAAGACACTGGCCCAGAATTGCCCAGGCCATCCTTCTACCCAGCTCCTCTTCCATAGCTGGCAAATGAAATAAAAAGCAAATATTGAACAACCTGAATTGGGTCCTGTGGAAATGGCACTTGCACAGCTCCCCTCACTCCCCCCGCCGCCGCCCGCCACCAGGTAACAGGTTCAGGGCTGGAGTTACAGTTCATCCGCTAATTTCATAAGCTGAACACAGGCGCGGGTTCTAGAGGTCATGCAAAATCTGCATGAAAACTTCAGCCCATTAAACGCTCTGTGGTTTGGCCAGCTCTTCTGGAGCTGCGCAAAGTGCTTGCTCACCTGGCTCCCTGCAAGGACCCCCCCCACCCCAGTGATGACTTTCCCCTAACGTCAGCCCTGCCATGTCCAGCCCTCGCCTAGCACCCTTGGAGGCGTAATAAGGTGTCAGAAAGAGCCAAGTGCGCAGCATGGCGCGTTCACACTCCACGGTTTCAAACCCAGCACTGGGTGGCTTCAGATTCACAGTCAAACAAGTTTAGTAAGAGGGTTGACGTGAGTGCAGGTTTGAGGGCTAACGCTGGAAATGGTTACACACAGAAGGGAAGAATACGGGTCAAGCCAGTGGTTCTCAACCTTTTTCCATCGCACCACACCTGACAGCCGCTGTCCCTGCATGACACGCTACAAGCTGCCGGTGGTGGTGGTGCAGCACTCCGGGTCTGGGTGGGGGCAGAGGCAAGCCAGCGCAGCCTGATGCCCTGGTGATCTGGCTTGATGGGGCTGGGTTTATTTTTGGGGGGCAGGTGGTGCCCCCTCCCTGCCCAAGATCTCTGGGTTGCAGCCCCTAAGTCCCTTTGCTCATCTGGTCCTCGCTGCTGCCCGTGTTGAGGGCAGCAGAAGCCAAGCTGAGCTGCCAATTTTCCGTGACACACCTTCGTGTCCCAATGCAGTGGCTGAGAAGCACTGGGTAGGTGCCTAAGCCTTAAAGCTGCAATCTTGGGGCATAGCAGATGTCACAGTCGCTGTGGTTGACTCTGTCAGGCCCTTCCACAGAAGTTCCAAGTGACTCGTCCCCTCCGTGAAAGCTCTTCATCTACAAAGGTTCTCACTTATATTCAGTTCCCATAAATCCAACTCTTGTGATGCAGGACCTGCCTTTCTCAGCTTGCATGAGCTCAGGCCCTTGTGTCTGTCCAGTGATGGGTTCTTCCTGGTTCTGATCTCTTCCCAAACTCACTGTTCTGTTTCCCAAACTCAGATTGGCCTCCTGCTCATCTTCCCTTCCTGGGGACGTCCCATCCCCTGGCTGGAAACGGGCCTCCCGGCGGTTTGTCACACCTTGCACTGAAGGCAGGTTGCTAAAGTTCACCTAACTGGCGTGAACCCGTTTCCCCTTTGGCTGAGTCCCCATAAGCCTCCACCCACGTTAACACAGACTTTGCACAGTAAAATTAAGCACCAGGCTGGCCTGAGCTCTCGTGACATACCTTACCCAACACGGTTACTATTAGCACCAATCAGTTGTGTCAATCGCCTGTCACTGAGGCTCAGCCCCTCCCCACCCCATCTCCCCGTGCACTAAGTTGACGTCTTTGTTCACCTTTTATATAAACGTGGTTCCTCGTCTCTGCCCGCTGACAAGCCAAATAGCCACTCGTTTGTCGAGAGCAGAAGGGTTTGAAGCAGGGCTGTCCAAACAGTGTAAGACCCTAATTCTAGCATGCAGCCAGAACACATCAGTCTGGATTCATGCCACATACACCAGCCAAGTCTACTAATGGCCACAGAGTTGTTAATTTTCTGTCCTCTAGTCCAGCGAACGGACTGGCGTGTAGCATGCTGAACAGGTGGGGTGGTGAGTAGGTCAGGCCCGCAAAGAGTAGTGAAAGGCATTGTGTGTGTGTGAGAGTGTGAGAGAGAGAG
>ML685852.1:4326232-4386395 GCA_007922175.1 Pelusios castaneus | reverse complement strand
TGTGTGAGAGAGAGTGACTCTGTGTGTGTGTGTGTGAGAAAGAGACTGTGTGTGTGTGTGAGAGTGACTGTGTGTGTGTGAGGCTCGTGTGTAAGAGACTCGTGTGTGTGCGTGTGAGAGAGAGAGACTCGTGTGTGTGTGTGTGTGTGAGAGAGAGAGAGAGACTCGTGTGTGTGTCTGTGTGTGTGAGAGAGCGAGAGAGAGAGACTCGTGTGTGTGAGACGTGTGTGTGTGTGTCTGAGAGTGTGGATGTGTGTGTGTGTGAGAGTGACTCGTGTGTGTGAGTGACTCGTGTGTGTGAGAGAGAGACTCGTGTGTGTGTGTGTGTGTGTGAGAGACAGAGAGAGAGAGTGACTCATGTGTGTGTGTGAGAGAGAGAGAGAGACTCGTGTGTGTGTGTGAGAGACTCGTGTGTGTCTTTGTGTGTGAGAGAGCAAGAGAGAGAGACTCGTGTGTGTGTGAGACGTGTGTGTGTGTGTGTGTCTGAGTGTGGATGTGTGTGTGAGAGAGAGTGACGTGTGTGTGTGTGTGAGAGAGACTCGTGTGTGTGTGTGTGTGTGAGAGAGAGAGACTCGTGTGTGTGTGTGTGAGACAGAGAGTGACTCGTGTGTGTGTGTGTGAGACTCGTGTGTGTGTGTGAGAGAGACTCGTGTGTGTGTGTGTGAGAGAGAGAGAGAGAGAGAGACTCATGTGTGTGTGTGTGAGACAGAGAGAGAGAGAGAGAGAGACTCATGTGTGTGTGTGTGAGAGAGACTCGTGTGTGTGTGTGTGTGTGTGTGTGTGCGCGAGAGAGAGAGAGCGGGGGGGGGAGTGTCAGTCAGTCTCTGGGCCAGACCAGGTTTCATCCTGCTTCCACTTGGCATGGGTGGGTGGCCACCACAGTAACGCCATTGCCATCCAGCCCAGGCCGTGTGCAGGCCCAGCTCTTTGATTTGGAGACTGTCCCTGCTGGTGAAAGGGTCCGGGGGTGGCAGGCGCCCGGGTTGGGAACGACAAGCGGCAATCACTAAGGCAGCAGCGGGCGCACGGGTTGGGAACGCCCGAGTCAGGCCCTGGCATGAGGACACTGGGTTTTTTAGTGTTAAGGGCGGGGTCTTTTCCTCAGAGCCCAGCTTGGAAAATGGGCCCCGTCTGCCCCTTAGCCGTGAGAGGAGCGCCCCGTCACCGTCTGGGCATGGCAAGAACCCCAGATTGCCAGATGAAAAATCCCCTAAATATTATGAGCCCTGTCCGCACATCGCAAGCGTGGGGGGCGCAGCACTCAGGCCGCTGGGGAGCTGAGGGAAGCTCCTGCTCCCCCCGCCACAGAGGCTCTCGGCCTTTGCAAGGCGGTGGGAAGCAAACAGGCAGCGCTGGGGTGATGTCTGGCAGCTGAACGGCATCTAGCCACAGGCCTCCGCACCTGCCCCATCTCGCGCATCCACTGCGGCCAGGAGAGCTGCCGAGGGAGCTACGGCTGCACAAACGTCTCTGCTCATATTTCCTGCCCCCAGCGACACAGTCAGGAGAGCTGTGAAAAAGGCGTTGCTCAGCAGGGCGGCTGCAGCCACAGCTGGCTGGGTGAGCAATTCAGGGGTGAGATTCTCCACCCTCCGGCAGCCAGCCACTGCTCGTGGGTGCTTGGTATGTGTCAGGCTGGTGCAGTGGGACCGCGACATGGGGAAGGCCCCCTAAATCTCTGGCTCAATGCTTGGGTCTGGCACCAGGAGCCCAGCAGGCAATTGCACTGTTTCCACTGAGGAGGGTGAGGGGAATTCACGCCTATAGCTGCCAAACCTTTCGCTGGGTGTCAGGGCCCAGCCACGGCCATTGCAGGTCTCTCCCGCGGCACAGAAAGTCCTCCCTGAATTGCACCACAGAGCCACTAACCCCACCCTCGAGCACCGCCCCAAACCTAGTTTGCATGTTCACCACTGAGGTGACTCCTGCCAAGGTAGATGGACTGTAAGACGCTGGCAGCCCTTTGACAGGGGCGCAGTCAGATCTGGTCCAGGTTGCAATACGTTGGGTGTCCTGGTCAAAGGGAAGCCAGGCATCCAACGCCCCCTTGGCAGTAATCTGGCTGCTGCGCCTTTGGCCCCCCTGCTCTCCGGCGATGCCTTAGGAGAGGACTTGCAGCTGCCGGGCACAGTGGGGAGGGAGTGGTAACGCCATAGCACCTTTCATTGGGAGATGGTGATTGCCCACATACCTGCTCCTTACCCCAGCAGCAGGTGAACACATCCCTTCATGGCCAAGCTAAATGTACATCTGGGATCCAACAGGCCAGATGTTCTCCTGCCCAGGGCAATGGCTTTGCGGGGGCTTTAGGCCCTTGTCCAGAGCAGCAGGCTGAGTGGATGCACCAGGAACTGCCCCCCATTTGAGCCCCAGCCCACTGCTCGGGGAGATTGCCCCAGGCCCAGCCTCCTCTTGTTGCTGGAGGTGTTTATTTCTGCTTTCCCCAAATCTGGCTGCTTCCTCCTCCACACTCACGGCAGAGCCCACTGCGGCTCCGCTCAGGCCCCTGCAGTACAGCCGAAAACAATTTCCACCCCGCAGTTAGATCACATTGCCCCTTTCCCACCGCCGCCCCTTCCCTCCACCTTTGCCACCATTCACTGACCTGTCCTCAGCCCAGCGCTCTCTGCTGGAGCAGGGCACACGCACGCCTCCCAGCCTAACACGTCTTCCTCCAAACTTGGACTCGGGCCCTGTACATACGATGCCCCCCGAGCTACTGCCTCTCTTGGGTCAAATCCCTGCTGCGGCACAGGCAGGCTCTGACAAGCTGGCCTGGATTCCTAGGCCCGTGCCCCCACCACCCTGGGGGCCCCCACTGGGGCTGGCACGGCAGGTGGGCAGAGGCCATGCTCCCACCCCAGGATTGGCTGGACCGCTCTGGGATTTGGGGGAAGGGAAGGGGGACAGACCCCTCCTGTTCGCTCTACTCCTTTCTGAGAGCTTTTTGGCTAATTCTTTTAAGTACTTAAGGCTGTAGAGGATAACAGTAACTGTGATAAAATACAACATGGCTTCACAAAAGGAAGATCGTGACAGACCAACTTGATCTCCTTTTTTGAAAGGATAACAGATTTTTTAGATAAAGGGAATGCAGTGGACCTAATTTACTTAGATTTCAGCAAGGCATTTGATACAGTTCCACACAGGAAGTTAAAGTTACAGAAGATGGGGCTTAATATGAATATAGTAAGGTGGATAAGGAACTGGTTAAAAGGGAGACTACAGGGGGTCATACTGAAGGGTGAAATGTCAAGCTGGAAGGAGGTTACCAGTGGAGTCCCTCAGGGATCTGTCTTGGGACCGATTTTCTTCAACATTTTTGTTACTGACCTTGGCACAAAAAGCGGGAATGTACTAACAAAGTTTGCGGATGACACCAAGTTGGGAGGTATTGCCGATACGGAGAAGGATCGGTATAGAATCATAGGGTTAGAAGGGACCTCATGAGGTCATCTAGTCCAACCCCCTGCTAAAAAACAGGACCACTCCCACTAAATCACCCCAGCCAGGGTTTTGTCTAACTGGGCCTTAAAAATCTCCAAAGATGGACATTCTACCACCTCCCTAGGTAACCCATTCCAATGCTTCACCACCCTCCTAGTGAAAAAGTTTTTCCTAATATCCAACTTCGACCTCCCCAGCTGTAACTTGAAACCATTGCTCCTTGTTCTGTCCTCTGTTACCATCGAGAACAGCCTAGCTCCCTCCTCTTTGGAGCAACCCTTCAAGTAGTTGAAGGTTGCTATCAAATCTCCCCTCAGTCTTCTCTTCTGTAGACTAAATAAGCCTAGTTCCTTCAGTCTCTCCTCATAAGTCATTTGCCCAGCCCCCTAATCATTTTTGTTGCCCTCCACTGGACTCTTTCTAATTTGTCTACATCCTTTCTGTAGTGGGGAGCCCAAAACTGGACACAGGATTCCAGATGCGGCCTGACCAGTGTCGAATAGAGGGGAATTATCACATCCCTCGATCTGCTGGCAATACTCCTACTGATGCAGCCTAATATGCCATTGGCCTTTTTGGCAACAAGGGCACACTGTTGGCTCATGTCCATCTTCCTGTCCACCATAACCTCCAGGTCCTTTTCTACAGCGCTGCTACTTAGCCGATCAGTCCCCAGCCTGTAGCAGTGCATGGGATTTTTCCGTCCTAAGTGCAGGACTTTGCACTTGTCTTTGTTGAACCTCATGAGGTTTCTTTCGGCCCAGTGTTCCAATTTGTCCAAGTCTCCTTGGATCCTGTCCCTGCCCTCCAGAGTACCTACTATTCCCCTCAGCTTAGTGTCATCCGTGAACTTACTAAGCACACAGTCTATCCTATCATCAAGATCATTAATGAAGATGTTGAACAGAACCGGCCCCAGGACCGACCCCTGGGGCACTCCACTTGTTACCGGTTGCCAACTAGACATCGAGCCATTGATTCCTACCCACTGAGCCCGTTGATCTATCCAGTTTTCTATCCACCTTACGGTCCACTTGTCCAACCCATACTTCCTTAACTTGCTGACGAGAATGCTGTGGGAAACCGTATCAAAAGCCTTGCTAAAGTCGAGGTATACCACGTCAACGGCTCTTCCCACATCCACAAATCCAGTCATCTCATCATATCAGGTTGGTCAGGCACGATTTGCCCTTGGTGAATCCATGTTGAAAGATCATACCATACAGAAAGATCTGGATGACCTTGTAAACTGGAGTAACAGGAATAGGATGAAATTTAATAATGGGAAGTGCAAGGTCATGCATTTAGGAACAAATAACAAGCATTTTTCCTATAAATTGGGGATGCATCAGTTGGAACGGACTGAGGAGGAGAAGGATCTGGTAGTACTGGTTGATCATAGGATGACTATGAACCGCAAATGTGATGTGGCCGTGAAAAAAGCTAATGCGGTTCTAGGATGTATCAGGAGAGGTATTTCAAGTAGAGACAGGGAGGTGTTAGTGCCGCTGTACAAGGCACTGGTGAGACCCCATCTGGAATATTGTGTGCAGTTCTGGTCCCCCATGTTTAAAAAGGATGAATTCAAATTGGAACAGGTGCAGAGAAGGGCTACAAAGATGGTCTGTGGAGTGGAAAACCTGCCCTATGAGTGGAGACTCAAGAAGCTTGGCTTGTTTAGCCTAACCAAAAGAAGGCTGAGGGGGGATATGATAGCTCTCTATAAATACATCAGAGGGATTAACATCAGGGAGGGAGAGGAATTATTTGAGTACAGCACCAATGTGGACACCAGAACAAATGGTTATAAACTGTCCATCAAGAAATTTAGGCTTGAAATTAGACGCAGGTTTCTAAGCATTAGAGAACCATTAAAGTTCTGGAATAGCCTTCCAAGGGGAGTTGTGGGGGCAAAAACTATAGCTGAGCTTGATAAATTTATGGAGGGGGTGGTATGATTACCCTATTTTGGAAATTGACTGATATTTGGCTACGTGTGGTGGATACACAAGTGGCCTAAGAGGGGAGAGTACGTGGGGCGGGTTCTGAGTTATTACAGAGAATTGTTTCTTGGGTAACTGGCTGTTGAGACTTGCCAATGTACTCAGGGTTTAACTGATCACCATATTTGGGGTCGGGAAGGAATTTTCCCCCAGGGCTGATTGGCCTGGGCTCTGGGGGTTTTGCGCCTTCCTCTGTAGCACAGGGCATGGTTCACCTACTGGTGAATTCTCTGTATCTTAAAGTCCTTAAACCATGATTTAAGGAGGTAAATAACTCAGTCATAGGTGGGTGGCCTATTGCTGGAGTGGGTGGGTGAGGTCTTGAGGCCTGCATTGTCCTGGAGGTCAGATTAGATGATTGTGCTGGTCCCTTCTGACCATAGAGTCTATAAGTTACAGGGTTCTGGAGTTTTACAGAATTTGTACATTTAACACAACCACCCCCACTCCCATCCCTACCCCCCCGCACCAGCTCCTTTAAAACAGGCAGTTGCCCACCAGCCCTCTGGTTGAGAGGCTGTTTTAGTGAAATCACATGTTTGGTAGGAGCTGGAGCAGACTCCTTCAGAATGGCCAGCTGTAGCCACCAGGGCATGGAGACTTAATGCTTCTCGAATGACCAGCTTGTTCCAGCACCAATACACCACCCCATGCTTGCTTTTGGTTTTTTTTTTAAAGTGCCAGTACTTGACCCAGGACCGGGACTGCATCACTGTGGGAAAAAAGGTACCGGGACTCAATACCCCCGAGTACCATCACAAAAAAAGCCCTGACTCCACCACAGTGTCTGATACGGCTTCACACAGCTTACGAGAAAAAATTAAGCCCTGGGGAAAGTATCTTGCTAACATCCTCTGTGGGGAAAACTGATGCAAATAATTTAGGTCTCAGAAACAGCCTTCTCTTCCTTAATTACACTTTAAAACATTGATGTCTCCGAGCTCCTCCCATTCTTTGAAGGAACAAACTTGAATTTATTTATTTTTATACCATTCGCTCGTCTCATCAAAATCCATCTTACTCTCCTCATGTCCCTCTTACACATCTCCGGCTGTAATTTGTGCTTCTGCCTATTGGCTTCACAGAGGTCAGATTTCCAGTTTTTTGCAGGATTTCTGAATTTTCTTCTTGTCACCACTCGTTCCCTATTCACTCCATGGTGTACACACCTTCTGAGCCTCTAGAACCATTTCTTTTAGCACCATCCAAGCCATCTCTAAGGATTTGATTTCCTTCCCTCCCTTCTGCCTGTTTGACTTATTGCCTTCTGTTATTGAAGTCTTTCTTTAGTGTCTCTGTGTCACGTTCTGGTGCCCTGCCAGCTCCAGGGATTTTGAGCTTCATTTTACTGTGGTCACTCTTATTTAGTACTTCTTGAACTTCTCCAGACTTCCCTCATGCCTCCGATTGGGAGTTCTTGGGCCTGCCAGGGGACTCCAAGCAGGAAAGTGTTGGCTCTGAAGAGGCACTGCCCGGGAGCCCCAGCTGATGAGATGATCCCAGATCCGATGGGAGCCTCATGGAGAGTTACATTAGATGCCTGAGGAGTGTGAACTCCTGAAACTGGCTGGTACAAGGGGGAAAGGAGGGACCGATCTCATCCCCCAAGGTGGCACAGGCAGTATCTCTAGAAAGACAGGAGAGCAACACAGTCATGTCTCTGGCGCACTATGTGCCCAAAGAGCAGGGAAAATCACTAGTCTTCATTAACGAAAACTTGCAGAAGCTAGGTATGCCTTGTTTGGAAAAGAGGAGATTGGGGGAGTGGGAAGGAGGCATGATAGCAGTCTTCAAATATTGAAAAGCAGCCAGAAAAAAAGATGGAGAAAAATGGTTCTCTCTTGCCAGAGAGGGCAGGACAAGCGGCCGTAGGTTCACACTCTAGCACCACAAATGAAGGCCTGGTCTGCACTGAGAGCTAAGGTGACCCTCTAGCGCACACGCACACACATCCGTAAAGTCGACGTTAACAATGCATTGAGGGCAGTAAAGCAGGGTGGGGGGCAGTAAAGCAGGGTGGGGGGAGGGGATTGAGTGCCAAGGGACAGTAGGCACAAATTTCACTGCTGCTCATTGCAAACCGTGCTTTCAATGCCTCCCTGAGATGGATGGCACTGTAATGCTTGCATCTGGCTGTCCAAAATTCGGAGCCAGCCTTTCGGCCTCGTCTACCCCGCCAAATGTACACTCTACCACCATTCTGCACTTGCTGAGCCTATGGTTGAAATGCTCCTTATCAGCGTTTAGGTTTCTGGTGTACAGCTTCATTAGCCAGGGGAGCAACAGATATGCTGGATCTCCCAGGATCACTATTGGCATTTCAACATGCCCAGTGCTGATTTTTTGCTCTGGGAAGAAAGCTCCTTTTGGAAAAGTCCAGATTTCCTACGGTTGTGCGCATTATGAACCTTCCTGGACCCCCCACAAGGGCCTGCAGGATCATAGAGAAATAGCACTTGTGGTTTATGTAGTCACTGGCAAGGTGATCCGGAGCCAGAACGGGGATATGCATTCCATCGATTGCACCAGCACAGTTTGGTAAACCCATAGCAGCCTAGAGTGGCCGGGCCCCATGCACCCACTCCTCCCATGGGCTGGCTGCTCCACCCCCAGGGGCAGGGCAGGCTGGCCCAGAGGCCAGGCTCTGCTTCCCCATCCCATCCCTGGGCCTGCTGGTCTACCCTGGGGGCAGGGCGGGCTGGCTCAAAGGCTTCACACTCCTCACACGCACACTGAAGACAGTGGGGAGTGGGCAGGCTGAAGTGCGGCAGTGGGGGGGGAGGGGGGGCTGAGAGTGGGTCAGCAGGAGGCCCATGTAACCATGGGGCTCGGGGTGATCCCCCCGTTTGCACCCCCCCCAGGACAGCCCCAGTTGCTGGGGGTCGCTCCAGCGCTCTCATCTACTCTTCCACTAGCTACTTCCTTATTTTGACTGTCTTGAGTACTCAGCACTCTAAGCCAAAGCACATGAAACAACCCTTAGTTAGAGTTTAAATCACAGCGGATCATATTTCCTGTGTGTATTAGAATAGAATTTTATTACTCATCTGATTACTCGATTTGCTTTTGATTTTCATTTGTCTGTCATTTATGGGAATTGTAATAAAGATTTTATAAAGACAGACACATTTGGGTGTCCATGTGACAATTCCTGTTGTGCAGCCCAATGGGCCTTGTTAAAACTTTGAGGCCTGATTCCAGCGAAGGACGACAGTCCCTTAGTGAAGTCCATTTGTAACTATATTCAAATTTTCAACAGCAAAGAATTAGACTGCACTGTTACAAAACAAGAACCTTCTTTTCCAGCAGCATTTCCATTTGTTCTGCACCTACGGCAGCACTCTGTAAAGTCAGCCTCGCTGTATCTCAGGCTCTGCTCTATGGGATGCTCTCCCATAGTCTCCTCCCTAAGCCCAGCTGGGGGTGGGGTGGGGGAGGGCATAGAGGACACTTGCTTTGGGTGGTACAGGAAGCTCACATGTACACTGGGTCATTTCCAGACGCAGCAGTTGGGTGGTTAACAGTAACAGAGCTATGCGTTTTCTGAATTTGGGGCCAGGAAGGTGTAGGCCAAGGGAGAGCTGGGGCAGCTATATTTTATTCTGTAAAAACCTGCATGAGGAATAACACAGCTAAGCTGATAACTGAACAGAAAGATTTTTGGGGATGGATAAAACCCTTATAAAATCAGCCTATAAAAATATAAATAAAATATAATTTATATAAATATGTAAAAACATTTTCTTTATAAATAAGACTATTTAAGATTACATTTGAAAATATGACAAGATTTGTTAGGTCTAAATGTTCTATAATCTATTAAACATTGAAATGAAATAATATTCAGTGTTACAAATATTACATATTTGCTGACAGTCAGATCGCACTAAATTGGTGCAACAGAAACTATCAGTTCAAGTCACTAATTACAAACACTTTGTTAAACCAGTTGATTTTAAATAAACTTTGGAAGAACCGTTACTAACCTCCTGTAACTTGTCCTTTGCGATGTGCTGCTCCCGCCCGTTCCACGTCAGGTGTGCGCACGCCGCATGCACTGGAGGGGAGATTTCTCCCTCAGTCGTGCCCTGAGGGCTGCTGTAGTGCCCTCTGCAGTAGTGCACCAACGTGCTGGTGTGAGGATGCTGCCAGCCCCTCCCCTCCCCCAGTTCCTTCTTGCGGGAACTCGGACAGAGGGGAAGGAGTGTGGGTCACGAAAGGGCATGACTCATAGATTCATAGGAACCTGGGCTAAAAAAGCTACTGACGAAGCCTTTGCTCTTGTTGAATGGGCTGTCAGAGTGACAGGAGGCACGGCCTTTGGCTGCTTGGAACAAGTTTGGAGGCAGGTGATGATCCAGAGTTAAGGAAATCCCGTGGTGAAACTGGCAAACCCTTCATTCTCTCGGCCATCGGAATGAATACGTGCATGGATTTTTGGAAGGACTTAGTTCTTTTGATGTAGGAAGCCAGTGGTCACTTGACATCAAGCGCACACAAGTCAGTCTTTTTTTCCAAAGCCTGACAAACAGGAAGATATCCAGCTTGACATGAAACTGCAATTCTACCTTTGACAGAAACGCAAGATGAGGGCATAATGAACTTTGTCTTTGTGAACACTCTTGGCACCGTTGATAGGCCAAATGGGAGGGCCGTGAATTGGTACTGGCTGTCTCCCACCACGAAACAAAAGAACCATCTGTGGCGCTGGAAAAGAGAAATACAGAAGTATGCCCCCTTTAAGTTGAGGGTGCCATATTAGTCTCCAGACAACAGATGATGGAGGTCAAGGAGACCATACAGACCCTCAGCTTCTTGAGATATTTGTTGAGGCAACATAGGTACATTATGGGCCGTAGGCTTCCTTCAGCCTTTAGGGTTAGAAAGTAACAGTAGAACCCTTTCCCTCTCAGCTGTAGGGAAATTTCCTCTATGGCTTCTACGCGTAGGAGAGCTTGTGCCTCCTGGACAAGAAGTTGTTAAACAGGGACAGGGAAGTGGGTGGGAAAGAGGGATCAGAATAAACTGAAGGGTATACACCACAGCATGGTGCTTTGCACTCACTTGTCCAATGTTATAGCCAGGGATTAACATAAGTGGTACTCAGGTACTCATGAGCACCCAGGCTCACTGATCCTGCCTGAAACCACGTTTCCCCATTGTGTGCCCAGCCCCCGGGCCCTGCTGCTGCTGCCACTGGCCCCAGACCAGATCCAGGAGCTGCCCCCCACTGGCTACCGGAGGAGGGATTTAACTTCCCTTCCTCTTCTGCTCTGCACCATGTGCCTCAGCTACATGCAGCAGAGCAGAAGACTTAAAAGAGCCAGCGCACCTCTTTGCGCCTGCATTGCTAGCTTGGGGCACGCTGGGCTTGTGCTCCGTGCTCAGCACCAGCAATGCCCTGGAGCAAACCCTGAGGCCTGTCCGTGTTCCAGCCAAGGAAGAGATTTAACACCCAACCCAGAGACGCTGAGTGACGCCCAGGCAGGGGGTTGGGGGTAGTGAGGCTACCCTGTCCCAGCTGGAGCCAGGCTGCAGTAAAGGACCAGCAGCTGCTGTAGACTGGGTAACTGCAGGAGACGGGAAGTGTGTGTGTGTGTGTGTGTGTGTGGATTTCTTTCCTCCCCATTCTCATGCCCCCCCCCCCCATTGCAGGTACAGATCCCCCTCCCCACAGTGGGGGCTGGAACTCCTCCTACCCCTGGCTGGGGGGAGCACGACCTGAGGCATGAGGGGGGACAAATGTGACATCTGATAGCCAAGTACCAAATTTCTGTTGGTGCTCAGAGAACCTGACCTGAAAATGTCATCAGCCCCTGGTCATAGCTTTCTTTGCAGGAAGGTACGGTGAAAGGTAATTTGAGCAGAAGGGAGTGTTTGGATCCTGGGTTAACTGTGAGGCTGCCCCGGGACACCCCTCAATAGGCCTGCCTGCCCCCTGATGGGTAGCAGTTTGAGCCCGACTGGGAAGCAGAGGCAGGGGATTGACCTTGAAGGTACTTATAACCCTTGTACTATTTCTTGTAGGGTTTGCTCCTCACCTGGCCTCACCTCAACTGTTGGATTGCTAGGGCCTGAAATGCTTTCTGAGCACAAAGAGAGTGTCCAGGCCGATGGAGTGGAGTGTGGCCCCGAAATCCTTTAGGCTGTGCAGCCTGGCATCTGTTTGATCAGAGAACAGTGCCAACGCCAATGAAGAGGAGTTCCTGGATGGAATGCTGGATCTCTGCAGCTGGGCCAAATGGCTGTAGGAAGGAGGCCCTCTGCATAGACAAAGCTGACACCATTGCTCTGGTGTTTGAGTTGGCCATGTCCGAGGCTGCCTGGAAGGAAGTTCAGGCCACTAATTCACCCTCCTCCAAAATAGACACACAGTCCTGAACAAGGAGTCGGTGAATTTGGCCATGAAATGCCCTATATTATAATTATATTCCCAGTAGGGCTTCTTGGTTCAATATGCAGAGCTGGAGGCTAGTAGCTGAATAAATCTTTCTGCCAAAAGAACCACTTTCTTTGTACCTTTGTTCTTGGACGCTGGGCTTGACTGCACTTGACTGTCTCATATGTTGGCAGCTAACACCACCAGTGACCAATGTTCCCTCTAAGCTGATGATGCAGCTGAGCAAGTTCTGGTACTCACTGAGCGGCAATTTGTGAGGTCTGGCGCCATATGGGCAACAGTTTTTTGGCGCCGGAAGCCACAGCATGCTAAGTACCTTAATGCAAAAGAAATGCATAGATGTTGTCTTTTCATTGGAACTTTAATAAAAATGTGAAACTGAAATAGTCGTTTTATTAATTTACTAAACAAATGTGAGACGATGACACTTGCTGCCTATCTAGCCTCTACCGTCATCTATACATCACAGTTCTTGTTGCCTGTCTGTCCTATTTCCAGAATACCTATACAGAGTAACACATTAGGGATCTACAGAAAGCTCAATTTTTCATGCTCCATAATATTAGATGTAGGAATGGGTAAGATTTAAGAAATAATGTATTCATATTGAAAGTATGGGCTTGTATTAAAAAGTAGTCACGGGGGGACAATACGTCAGTGGTGAAATGGCTCATTCCAGCAGGAGGGATTTGTCGCCCTGCCCTGTGATGTGATGAGGCGGTGCTGTGATGCAAGGCTGTTTTCTAGCCTTGTCCCATCCCAAGACTTTCCATGGAAAACCATCAGAGACAGCCGCAAACAACTGAAACTTTGTGGAGTTAAAAAAGGAACAATGGAGCAAGAAAAAGACTCACCCTGCTTGCAACTAAGGACTAAAGACTCTCAGTGTAACAGATGGGATCAGGCTGAGAAGGGGGGAGAGAATCTTATCTAGTGCTTTTTTTTTTTTTTTTTTAAATAATGGTCTCTATGCTTCCTTGCTCATCTGCATTAGGTGTCAAGTGATCCTTTTATCTGTTAACTTGCTTTCTTGTTCTTTAGCTACTGATTTATTTGTTACAGGGAGCATGCACTTCTATGATTAGAGGGGTGTGTGTGTGAGAGGAATTCATAGTTTTGTTTAAAGCCTTTTACAAGCTTGAGAATTATGTTCTTGTCTCTCTCCATTGAGACAGGTATTGCACCTCTCTAGAGATCAATTTTTTTACCTGACTTGTGCCTAGGAGGCCAGATTCAAATCTGTTAAAAGGAAATTGGACCAATTTGTTCAGCCAAATATTCTGAGGCCATATATACACGATCACTTTATTGCACGATAAGGCTCCTTACTGCGCAATAAAGCTTGGAGTGTACACACGAGCATTTTCCCTGTTGCGCGGCAACACCCTCTTGCCACGCAACAGTTAAACCACTCAAATCGAGAGTAGTTAGCCTAATGCTCGTGTGTACACACGTTGCGCATTACACAGCCTCCGGAAATGTCCCAGAGTGCCAATCGAGGCCACTCTGGGACACTGGAGCTGTCAAATATGTCAATTTCACTGCTCTAGCTGTATTTCTCCTTGCCACCATTCATGTGGGAGCTCCCTCTCTCTCTCACAAAGTGTGATTGAAAAGAGAGAAAGGACACTCCCATGGCTAGTAGTTAACCCAAAGCATTGCCACAGAACTGCTCCAGGAGAGATCATTGTCCTAGCCTAGAACCATTCCTCCACCTATGGATTTAAGGGTGAGGGAGACAAATGCCTCCGTGGCACCTCCCTCCCTTGACCTCAGCATGGCACAGAGCATGAACTCCACTGCAAAATATCCCATCAAAGTACTACTTCACTGCACCAGCAGAGCAGTGAAATTGACTGTTATGAGAGCTGCCAGGTTTGTGGCTCTGGGGATTGGGCCCCTGGACTGAGCTAGGGGGCTGGCCTGAACCGGCTGCCCTCGCTGGTTCGGGCCAGCCCCCTCGTCCAGCTACAGAGGTTCGGGTAGTAGCAGGGGCTGCGGCACTTAAGCGTGCAGCCCCCGCCACCACCCGAAGCCCCGTGGCTGAGCTAGGGGGCTGGCCCGAACTGACTGCTCTTGCGGTTCGGGCCAGCCCCCAGCTCAGCCCCAGGGCTTTGGGTGGTGGCTGCACACCGCAGTCCCCGCCGCCACTCTGAGCCCTGCAGCTGGACTAAAAAGGCTGGCTGTGGGCAGTGCATGGTGGGACAGGTGCCCAATATGCACTACTCTTCTATCGCAAAGGAGCGTTCACACGGTGAATGTTCCTTTGCGATACAACACGCACGTGTGTACACACAAGCGCTATATTTATAGCGTTCCTTGTCCCGCAATAGCTTATTGTGGGACAAGTTTGCCGTGTGTACATAGCCTGAAAGTTCACACGGGCTGACACTCTTTTTGGTGCTGTTCTCTGTTTATATAAATCAGTGGTTTACACCTTTAGTGTACAACAGCTTTCAGGATTGGGTTTGGAGGAGGGGAAAGACGCGGCGGGTTGGGCTGGAGAAGGGGAGAGACGCCGGGCTGAGAAGGGGAGAGATGTAGGGTCGGGCTGGAGGGGAAAGACGCAGTGGGTTGGGCTGGAGAGACGTGGGGTCGGGCTGGAGAAGGGAAGCGATGCCGGGTGGAAAAGGGGAGAGACATGGGATCGGATTGGGGGAAGAAGTGGGCTCCCTGCTGTGGGAAGGCTCCCAGCTGCGTTGCTGAGCCTGAAAAGGTTATAAGCTATGCGCGCACTGGGCAGGGGTTTGTGATATGTGCACGGGTGTGCGACAGCTGCTGCGCAGCTTAGAGGGAACATATCCAGTGACCTCAAGGATGGATGACAGTACAGATATTCGAAGCCTTGGGAGGCACATAATATTTTTTCTCAGCGCTTTTCAATATATGAAAGGGGGGTGGGGTGCCATAAAGTCTTAATAAGCTTGGCAACTCCCTCTGGGACAGGAAGAGCCACTCTGGAAGGGAGTGCTGTTGCCAAAATATCAGAGAGCGCATCAGTGGCTCCTTCAGTTTCTCTGCCTCCAAGCCCAGATTGGCAGTTACCTTTTTGAGTAGCTCCTGGTGCCCTCTAAAGTTGCCCTGCGGGACTGTGGCAGAAGGAAATGAGGATGAGGAGGTAGGTACGGGGGGAGTGGCCGACTTTTCTTCTGTAGGCAGGGTAGCCTCTTCCAAGGACACCACTGAAGCCTGGTAGCTTGGTCTGGTTCCTCATCCAAGTCTGGAGGAGGGAATGACACTGAGCATCTCTCAGATGTCCCCAAGATCAAGGGTGACCCTGGGGCAGAAGGGAATCCTCCTGGGTCCAGGAAGTGCCATGGTCTGGGACGTTGTGCCAGAAGCCACGAGCCCAGTGATAAACCTGGGATTAAACCTGTAGCTGTGGCTGTGTTCACTTGAAAAGAGATCTCCGCTCCCTCTGTATCCAAAGTGTCTTCTTCCAGGTACCAAGGCGATAACAACGGTGTCTCCAGCTCTTCAGTGCACTGGTAGGTTTGGTGCCGGGACTCTCTTGATCAGTGCCAAGGCTCTGGGGATAGATGATGATGGTTCTCCGGCGACTGCTAGGAGTGCTCTGGAGACTGATGCTGTGGCCCTTGGAGATTGGTGCTTGTTTCAAGGCTCCGGGGGATTGGTACAGTGGGTTCAGGGAGCAGTACCAGGATTCCAGCTGTGAGGGGGGAGTGCTCTAGGGACCAGGAAGTCAGCTCTGGTGACCAGCTGGGGTGTTGGTGTCAAGAGGTCAGAGATCTGTGTGGGGCCCCCATTGTGGACTTGCCCTTCGACACACTTGGCTGGCTGCTGCACCACGAGATTTCAGCATGGAGGTCTCTCCTTGGAAGACCATGGGTATGGATGGCCCTGCCAAGTACCCCGACTGCTGCTAGGACTCAGTGGTGGGTCCTGGGGAAGACTGAGAGCTCTAATGGGTGAAGCTGTGGCTGACCCGAGTTCCAGGGAAGAGCAGCAGCCTGATGTGGGTCTCAGCTCATGTCCTATCATCTGCTTGTCTTTCTTAGGGGCTAGGGTTCTGGCGAGCATTTTGTGCTGCTGCTTCGATGCTGGGGATGAAATCTGTGCCAGTGGGGCACTTTGAGTTGATGCTGATGTTTGGCACAGAGTCCGAGCAGTTAGGCTTGGAGTCTGGCCTGAGACCAAATTTCATCAGGGTTCTCTTAACCTGACATCTGTCATGGTTTGAAGTTTCTACACTTGTATCAAATGTGGGTCTCACCCAGGCATTATAAGCAGCTCTGGCGAGGACTGTTTATGAGCACGGGCTCCATGCTTGAAGCACATGGTTTGAAGCTTGGGGACCAAGGTATGTCCCTTCCCTGGAGCTATGCCCCTGACAGACTAACTACAACTTTATCTAATTATCTGCAGTTAACTGATCTAACAAACTACGTACACTAAATCTACAGATGAAAACACTGGTAGAAGACTTGCCGAAGCAAGTACTTTCTAGCTCTGTCATTGGTAGTTAGAAGGAACTGAGAGGGAAGAGGGGCTCACAGTGCCCTCATACTGGTGCATATGTGCACCACTGCAGAGGCAATATCCCCATGGATATCACTGAGAGAAAAATCTTTGGTGCATATGGTGCATACACACACACACGTGACATGGAATGAACATGATGAAACAAAAAAAATGCATCCAGCACATTCAATATATAAATGCATCATTCAGCATTTTCTAACCATAAAAAAGGCAAAAATTAAGAATCTGAATAAATATATGTTAAGCTACGTAGCTGCTTTAATAAACTTGTATAGACATAGTACATCCTCTTGTTTAATAAAAAAATGTACCAAATTTACTGTAAAGGCTGTATTTAGCTGCAAATCAACATGTTTTAATGGTTACTAGCCATTTATAATTGATCTCTCTTTAGGTAATCAAGTACAAATTAAAAACAAGATTAAAATTGATTATTTAAACCAAGGTTTCCTGCATGTTGATTTAAATCATGATTAAAACTGACAAGTTAAAGCAATTTGATTTAAAGCAATCCATCCTCATCAGTTGAGGTTCAAGTACTATGTTCTACGTTTCTCCTAATGCATTCTTTACAACGATACAAATATTTGTGATGAAGGAACTGATTTATAAACGTTTGTTTTAATATTTCATGGGTGGTTTTTTAAGCCTACATATGCATCCTGGTAATTTCAGTGGGTTCTTAAATAGAAAAATCTTATAAAACATTCTTCTAAGCACTATGCTGTAAAGAAAAGGTCAGTTTATTTATTGAGACTATTTATATATGACTTTTTGAGGAAGCCTTTTTAGGAATTGATAAATCTAGCAAGTACTGGATCTGTATTATTCCTGCTTAACTACATTATCTAAATTAGAAGAACTCTTTGTAAGTTCAAGACCATGTCTCCCTCATGAACATAAAGTTGGTCCAATAAAAAATTATCTCACCAAGGTAAGCTCTTTAAAGTTCAAAAATGATCTTTTAAATATGTAACTAAATTGAAACAAAAATAGACTAAGATTTAACCAACAAAAACCTATTTATTTATTCCAAACACCAAGATACAGAAGTTTTCAAGTTTTGCAAATATTGCTCCAAAGCAAAATACTATATACAACGCCCTCATTTCTAATAGTGCATAAACAAAGACATATATACTTAGGTATCCACAGTGCAATGTTTGCTCATTTTATCAAGGCTCCATGTTGCATTCACTTACCAGTGATTTAAAGAAACAACAAAAGTGACTTGCAAGACCAACATAGTGTTGGTCAAGAATAAGGAGAGCTAAAAATGTGGAAACTTACAAAAATAGGGACAACACAATTCAGGTAGAGTACAAGACAGAATCTTTCCTAAATGTGAAAATCACTAACCTATGTCAAATAAATATTTTCAGTCATCCAGATCTGTTTCATCTGTAAAGGGTTCCCTATTGTATAATCATTTTACTAATGGAAAAAACCTTCAGTATTGCTCTTGGATTCACCAATTGGAATTTTCCTTGCCATGAGCAAAAATTAAACTGGCAAAGTAAACTTAAAACAAATGCTCCAACACCAGTACTTGCAAAGAGGGAACTTCCATTTCTGGAGAGAAAACTTACTTGGAGATTAACCATTTCATTCCTTTAAATTGTAACAAGTTGATTTTGTTAACAATGCACACATATTTAATTATTTTCCAGTCTGAGTGCCCATTATGCAGATTTCAAACAGGGAATAATTTACTGCTAAAAGTCATCAGATAAAAACGTCACAGCTATTAAACAATACCCTGTTTGGATTCCATTCTGATCATTTGGTTACTGCTGTGTTATAGAACTACACAGCGTATTACTCATAACTAGGGTATCATTAAGAGGAATGACATGGCTTAAAAGCATTTCTTTTTCTCTTTAGAAAGCAAGGTGACATTTAAGATATGTAAGCTTTATTCCAACTGTTACAGCAAAATATATACCCAATAGTGCCATACTATTGTGAAACATAAATTATTCCCTGAAATGAGTCTTGGCATGAAAACCTTAACTACTACCTTGAGTAGCCTCGTTATTCCATTTTCTGAAGGAACTAAACTGATCAGAATATTCACTGTAGATATTGTTATTCCTAGATGACAGTGGCTATTTCAAGTTTACATAGTAAATTCATTATTTTGCAGCATATACACGTTACAGATTCATAGATCCATAATTAACAATTTGTACACTTACAGGTCTTTCAATTACAACTGTGCTTTAATTTTAACCTTTGGTGCCACCATCACAAATACAACTGTAAGAAAGATCAAGATAATTTAAAAAAAAATCCTGCTTTTTTTCAGGACACCCTCTGAATGCAAAACTGTTACCCTTTTCCACAGTGACATTACACTCAGCAATATTTTGGAAGAAAAATTAAAATCACAACCATTATTTATGGAGATATGATCCGCAGGAAAAGGCTTGTAACATATCAAACACAATACACCAACATGTCAAAAGGTACTGTATAATGTATCTTCAACTTAAGCAGCATTTTCACCTTGATCTCACAAAATAATACAAACTAAAAAATTCAAACCAAGTATAAAAAGACTGAACATATACTGTTTACCGTAATTCCTCACTCCCTGTGAGGACAGTACCTCATGCATAGCTCTCGAGGCTTCATGTAGAGAGATATAAAATGAAGTGATTCCCAAAACCACACATTCATAGCAAGTCTTTACAATGAGCACATTTAGAATATTAAAAACATCTACCTTTCAAAATAGAACCGGAATGGCATTTAACAAATGGGTAGAAAACTACGTAATGTCTATCACACGCCTTATGTTTGGAACTTCTGGTATAACTCTTGTCTTTTACACAAAGCACTGCCTACTCGCAAGGGTGCCCCAGTAGCACTAGTTCAGGAGGCACAGTATTGCCAAATTTAAAAGTTCAAGAATGCAGAAAAAGCACAATGTAAATGGTTTACCCCAGTACCGTAAAGTTATGTGATAGTGACCTGATAAATATGGAAAACAATCATTTAGTATAAAACTAAGTGCAACCCAAATGTGACCACCTGCTACCTCTATTTAAATTAAAAGAAGTAGGGTGTTTTAGGCCAGTGTTACTTGCCATGTAACAGTTTACAATTAAAGGTGGACTTTCATATTTACTATGCTTGGAAATGGTTGTAATGTCTATTGATTTAATACTGTGCTGTGCATGAACCAGTAGGAATAAAGCATAACCTGACCTGGTGTACAAGTCACTTAAATGAACTCTGTAGAACACAATTCACAACCTTCATGAATTAAACATTTTTGGCTCTTCGAACTCTGTTTTCGCTTCAGTGGCACAATTTTAAGTCTGTTTAATTATGGAAAAAAGTTTATTTCATTCAACAACTTGTTGTAAGGAGAGAAAATCTAAGAGTATAATTGTCAGCCTGCTCCTACTCTTGAAGACAAGAGTAAATATTGTTAAAATTGCCTTGTAAACCCCAAACGATCAAAAGATAAGGACAACTTTGTTACTGCTTTTGGAACAGTAACGCTTCTTCAAAAATCCCTGAAGTCAGTCTGCATCACATGCAATCAGCATGCCAATTTTATTTAAATATATAGAGCCATTTGTGTAAGACACTCCACTTTCATATCAACACCAATTTCAAGAGCTCTCTAGTCTCATGTTGAGCAGCAAAAAGCAATCTGTTGCACCTTGCCTAAGTCTGTAATAAGCTGTTTTATACAATGTTTGAGTTGTGGAAGTCTAGCTAGTGGTTCTGGTGGTTCCAGCTCTCCCGTGTAATCCAACCAACTCTCTAAAACTGCAAAAGAAATAGGAAAAAAATTAATACTATTCACTGTTCTGATTACCTGGCAAAGATACACCTATATATTTTCAAAGCCAAAAAACTAAGAGGTCTTGAGATCAATACATTTCAAAAGAAACTACAGCACTTCTAACGTATACAGTATTTTAGAACTCAGACCACAGATGTCCCAAGGGAGTGGAGAGGGGAAATGATTCAACTCATTCTGCTTGAGGACCAAGGTACACAATATTCAACCCCAGATTAGTGGTAAAAAATGACCCCTCACCACACTACTGAGCTAGAAATGAGGTCTTTATATGACTGGATAGGGGAGATTTCCCAGCTTTCTGGAGGGACACGCTGCACTTGCTTTTAGCTCTTGTAGAACCCAAAATATCAGACTTCAAAAATCGCAACACTTATGTATAGAAAAGCTCTTTTGGACTGTTTCTGGAGAAATTTTACCTTCTTTCCACTTCTGTATTCAAAGTAACCAAGGCTTGGGTTATACAGATCAAAGGATACAAAGAAGTCCCAACAGATTTTAAAAAACACCCTGGATATTTTCTAAAATAGTTTTTCTGTAAAATATGTGAAAGACTATAGCGGTTTACAACCTGGTGTGCGGGACCTGCTGGGGGGCAGGGCAAAGACTCTAGGGGTCCAGGAATCTTCAGTAATATTGAGGTCAGTTAGCCCCCGACCTCCACGCTAGGCATAGCAGCCTTGGGCTTGGTGCTGGTCAGAGCAGAGGAACAAGCTCCCCAGTTCTGCACTGGCCAAGCACCCAGCTGGAAAGGAGATGCGCCATGCCAGGGGGGCCTGAAGCAGCCCCAGCCAACCTGCTGGAGCCTGCTTCCATTACCCTCAGTCCATGAGGGAGAGAAAGAGGCAGGGTCATGTAGAACATGTGCTGGCAGCTGTGCCAGTGAAAGCCTAATTTCTTAGGCAGGTAAGAGTAATTTATGATGATGTAATTTAGTATTAAATATGTTTATAGCCACTGAGGTGAGAAGGTGGGGTGGGGCAGGGCAAGTCAGGTCAGGGGTGTGTGTTACCTAGGGGGATTTTCACTCAAAAAGATTGGGAACCACTTAAACTCATACTGATTAACCCTTTATAACATGTACAGCTGTATACTATGACACCATTTTATACATGTAATTAATTGCCAGCTCTGAATGTAACTGGTATTCTATCCGGTTGGCCCTTTCCCAAAACAGACTAATTGTACATTTAAAAATCTTTCTGAATAAAGGGCATGGAGACAGGGATGTTAAAAAGTTATGGCTAAGACGGCCTCTGATTACAGATATACAACAGTTCGATAGACTCAGCTCTAAATGCTTATTTCCCCTGCCCCGCACAAGCCTAAAGTGAATTTCTGGAGTAGGTCTGGTAAAATTACACTGGAGCATCTGTATTACCAGAGCACGAGAAAAAGGTGTTTCAAATGCTTAAAGCATTCTGGACACCTCCCCACTTCCTTCCACCTCAACAGACGAGTGGTGTTAGTGAAAACACTGCAACAGTGGTAGTGAATCCCCCACCTGCTATTTTAACATGAAATTCAATTTCTCTGAGAAGTTTCTTCTTTGTTGGTGTTTCAGCATTTTATAGCTGCAGCTGTCACGCTGTTTAAAATGTCTGTCAAACTCAGGCATTTCAAGATGCTGCTATGAGCAGCTGGGTTTCAGGGATGGCATAAGCGGCTTTGCAAACACAAAACAGGGTTGAGTCTGGCAGCACGTTTAGGAGGTGGGGAAAGAATGCATCACTGAAGCTAGAACCCTCCCCATATCCTGTTCAATACATCAGAAGCTGAAAGATGACAGAAACAGTGTAATTATGAGTAATTGCATAATAGCTGCGTAGTCTCTCGTTTTAGAGTTTTTCATCCCCTCCGTCTTCCTGCTGGGGGATAAGATTCTGTGTTGCGCCTCTCAGTGGTCGAGCACAGAACTCACATCCTGAGGAGGAAAGAGTGGGGCAACTATGGTGGCTTCAAGACACTTTTTATACTGTCCTGAACCTGGACCCTCCAAGAATTTTACATGATTGATATAGGTTAAAATATCTATATGCTGAAAATTAAGACCCTGATCCTGTAAATGATTAAGCAGGTAATGAATGAAACATTGATCACACAAACATTCCTGTTGGCTTCAGTGGGATTGTGGATGGTCTTAAAGTTAAGCATTTGTCTAAGTATTTGTGGCATCATGGGCTAAAACTGTATTTTATATAAAACTTATTAAATTTAAACCCTTTTATAAGACGTACAACACCACAGCTGAGTATTGGTATTAAATTCTCAACCAATTTATCACATGAATAGTTCAATTTGAATATATGTTTAATTGTATCCATACTTCAGATGTGAGCCAACTGCAAATCTTTTCTACAAGAAAGTAACTTTTCATCACATTGCAAAATTGGATCTATTTTCTAGCGACAATCAAAATCAAGTTTACTCCTAAAAACACATGACTTTCAATTACCACCCATAGCTAGTCTGATAAAATAATGGTCATATCTTTGTAAACCTGAAGAACTATGATTCAGATGTTAAGCCAATGCATTTTGCATAGAAACAGCTTAGTATGAATGGGACAAAAGTGTACATGCTGTTTATTCTGTGAAAAAAAATGTATTTAATTTACCATCCAGTTCTTTCTCAATGAAATCCATCCTGTGTGTCACTTCATCCTGTAGAGATTCAACGTGGGCTAGAAGGTTAAGCTGCCACTGCAGCTGTGAGTTCACAACTCCTTCCTGGTCTTTTTCCAGCAGTTTCGTTTCAATAGCTTCCTCTGAAGGGATTTTCTTAGATACGCATTCTCTTACCTGGTAAAGATCCATAAGTTAGTATTTATCACAGTGAAATGGAAATACTTCAGCCAATCATGCTGCCTGGATCTTTACAGCTAATAAACCTAATGGCATAGTCCCCCCCAGTTGTGCAGTTTCCTATATTCTTTTTTTCTCTCTTTATGATGTGAAGAACTATTTTTGTTACTTCTCAATAACTAATCCGACAATCCTTGTTGTCTGACAGCCATTGTTAGCCTGTCAAAATTCAGAGATAGTTCAATAATATGAAACATGAATATTAAGGTCTCTGTGCTCCAAGCTGTCTACAAAGACAACTTTTAAAATTCTTTACCAGCAAGAAAAATGCTGCATCAGTTTCACATTCTCAGATGAGGCACAAAAGCACCACCATTTAAAACAAAAAACAAAAGAATGCGAGTCTGACACTGCAGGAAGATTGTTTAAACAGATTTGTTACTTGATTTCCTGTCTGGGACTGACCTCTTTCCCAGTCAAAAGTATTTGGGCTACATTACCTTTCCGGTTAGTTATGGAAGCTGTTTAGATTAATTCACAAAGTCCCAGGGTTAGCAACACCTCTTCCTTCCCCCTCGTTGCCAAATAAGAATTTTAAAGAACTGTACGGAAATACTAAATATTGAGTAACAGATTAACCGTAACTTAAGAGTAACATTCAATTCTTTGAGATGTGTTCCCTAGTGGTGCTCTGTTTCACATGCTCATGAGCCTTTTGAGCCCCTGGAGATTTACCATTAGCAGTGTCCATTAAACCCATGCCTACTCCTTCTATCCCCTCATGCCACACACTGAGGCTATACAGAGATGTGCAGATGAACTGCCCTCAGTTCCATTTCCACCCAATCATTCCATAGGTAAGAGTCTGAAGCAGAGGGAAAGGAGGAGCAATCACAGACACACGTGGAAGAACTGCAGCTGCTGCACGAGGAAAGTAACCTCTTTGAGTAGTGTCCCTAAGGGTGCTCCACTTCAGGTGAGTCCCAAGCAGTATCTGCACAGAGAGAAGCAAGCTTTGGAACTGAGTTCAGAGCTGAAGAGAGTATGCATTACCAATTGTTGCACTGCACAAAAGGCCTGGAGCATGGACTACTGAGTAGAAAATACATATACTAAAGCCCATGTAGCAGCTCTACATATCTCAGATTCTTGTCCTGACAGAGTGTGCTATCATCCTTAGGGGAGAGGATCAATGTTTGCTTCCTTATAACAAGTGCGAACACCCAGAGATCCAACTCAGTAGCCTCTGAGTAGAGATCGCGGACCCCTTGGTTCTATCTGAAATGGAGATGAACAATTTAGGTGACTTTCATGAATTGGGTCTAAGTAGAAAGCCAACACCCTTCTGATATCCAAGTTATGATAACGCCTTAAAGAGACTTACGCAGTTTTGGAAAAAAAAACCTAGCAGAAAAACTGATTAGTTAAGATAAAACACCTGATAGCTTCTTAGGTAAGAATGTAGGGTTTGGGCGCAGAACACTGGGGTGGGGGCAGGGGGAATCTGCCATCGAGGTTCCAATCTTCCTGACCCAACAGGCTGATGAGCTAGCTACTAAAAAGGCAGAAGGGGAAGGAGAGAAGAGGAAGAGACAAAAGTGCTGGAACGTCAGGGCCACCAGCTCTTCTGCTAGGTGCCAGAGGGTGTTTGCTTCCTTGGCTGCTAGGTGCTGTTAGGTGCCAGGGGCAAAATCCTGGGCACCATGGCAACCTAGCATCCAGGATTTGCCAAGCTCTAGGGTAAGCAAATAAGGAGACCTCTACCGGAGGATGAAAGGCTGGTAATGTGGCCAAAGAGACATTAACTGCCAGAAGATAACACAGTTTTTGCATAAAGGGAATGTGGTGGACCTAATTTACTTAGATTTCAGCAAAGCATTTGATGCGGTTCCAATAGAGAATTGTTCCTTAAGGATCGGTCTCGGGACCAATCTTATTCAACCTTTTTATTACTGACCTTGGCACAAAAAGTGGGAATGTGCTAATTAAGTTTGCAGATGACACCAAGTTGGGAGGTATTGTCAATACAGAGGAAGATCGGGATATCATACAGGAAGATCTGGATGACCTTCTAAACTGCAGTATCAGGAATAGGATGAAATTTAATAATGGGAAGTGCAAAGTCATGCATTTAGGGACTAATAAGAATTTTTCTTGTAAGTTGGGGGCACATCAGTTGGAAGTGAAGGAGGAGCAGAAGGACCTGGGCATACTGGTTGATCAAGGTTGACTATGAGTCAAATGCGATGCAGCTGCAAAAAAAGCTAATGCGGCCCTGGGATGCATCAGAAGGGGTATTTCCAGTAGAGATAGGGAGGTGTTAGTACCATTATACAAGGCGCTGGTGAGACCTCATTTGGAATATTCCGTGCAGTTCTGGTCCCCCATGTTTAAGAAAGATGAAGTCAAACTGGAACAGGTGCAGAGAAGGGCTAAAAGGATGATTCGCGGAATGGAAAACCTGCCCTATGAGAAGCGACTTAAAGAGCTTGGCTTGTTTAGCCTAACCAAAAGAAGGCTGAGGGGGGATAGGATTGCTCTCTATAAATACATCAGAGGGATAAATACCAGGGAGGAAGAGGAAATATTTGAGTTCAGTGCCAATGTGGACACAAGAACAAATGGATACAAACTGTCCATCAGGAAATTTAGGCCTGAAATTAGATGCAGGGTTTCTAACCATCAGAGGAGTAAAGTTCTGGAATAGTCTACCAAAGGGAGCTGTGGGGGCAAGAAACATAGTTGCCTTCAAAACTGAGCTTGATAAATTTATGGAGGGGATGATATGATGGGACGGCTTAGTCTGGCAACTGTCCATTTTTTAACTACTGGTGATAGATATGGCAGTGACCTGGGAAGGGGCATTAGATGGGGGGGGTTCTGAGTTATTACAGAGAATTCTTTTTTGACTGGCTGGTGAGACTTGCCCACATGCTCAGGGTTTAACTGATCGCCATATTTGGGGTCGGGAAGAAATTTCCCCCAGGGCAGATTGGCTTTGGCGCTGGGCTTTTTTGCCTTCCTCTGTAGCATTGGGAACGGCTCACTTGGTGGTTGATTCTCTGTATTTTAAAGTCTTTAAATCATGATTTGATTACTTTAATAACTCAGAGGTTCATTACACGAATGGATGGGTGAGGTTTTGTGGCCTGCACTGTGCGGGAGGTCAGACTAGATGATCATATTGGTCCCTTCTGAGGCTATTAATGAACTAACTCATAACCCCCATTTCTTTAGACCTACAATTCAGGGTGACAAAGCAGCACAAATTCAGACACAAGACAGCAGTGACAATAGCATATCTTCCATGTCTGCAGGGAAGTAATATGGGTTGACTCCCACTTTTCGGTAATACTTGTTGCACTTCTGCAGAGCAGGAAGATTCTAATCTTTTGAACTTCGCAAGCATCCATAGCCGGAGGTGGAGAATCCTAGACTGGGATGAAGCACATGACCTGGGAGAGGAGATAACTAATGGTCAGAAATTTGAACAGCAGTTGAATGCATGTGAAGCAGGACAGGGTACTAAGTTGGTCTTAGCCAGGTCGATATTGTAAGAATCTCTCTCTCTTTGTTCTGTCTGATCTTGTTCATCACCCTGAATAGCAGTGTTGCTGGTGGAAATGCGTACGGTGGACCCCTCTGCCAAGATAGAGGAAAGGCATCTCCCAAAGAGTGGTGGCCCAGACTTCTTGAGCAGAATGGAGAACACTTCTTGTTTCTGGAGATGGTGAAGAGATCCAGTTCCGGAAGTCTCTGTCTTTGGAATATAGCGCGGAGTATTTGAAAATCTAGCTCCATTTGTAGTCCTGGGAGAATTGTTTGCTGAGAATATTGACTGTAGTGTTCTGAATACATGGGAGATAGACAGCTGAAGTTTGGATCTGATGGACTGTACACCTTATTGTCTTGTCCATCATGATTCTGACTGATTTGTCCCGATGAGAGGCATGAAATGAAAGCAGGTATTTCTCACTGTCCTAAGTTTCAACAGAATTGTGAGGGCATTGAGGTAAGCTCTCCATCTCAACAGTGATGCACCTGTCGTCATAGTTACTGATGGGGCTGGGAGACAGAAAGGAACACCTGCACACATGCCAAGTTGATCTTTCCACCAGTCTAGGGAGGTCCTCATTTGGACAGGCACCATCACATGCCTGTCCAAAGGGTCCCTGGCTGGAGCAAAGGTCATTTTAAGCTAACTTTCAAAGTAGCAGAGGTGTATCGTTGAATGAACAGTTACAAAGGTGCAGGCTGCCATGTGACGCAGGAACTGCACATAGTCCCTGATTGTAGTTTAGGCTCCTCTGAATTGTCCCTACCAGGGCCAACAAAGTTACAAGTCTGTCTGTGGGATGGTAGGCCCTGGATGTCAATAAATCCAAGTAGGCCTCTGTAAACTCTCTTTTCTACAGTAATTAAGGTTTTGTTTTTTACATTCGGCTAGAGGATAATAGTGATCTGAAGATCAGGGTGCTATTTCTTGCTCAGTAGCAACTGTGCAGAATGCTTAGACACCAACAGTGGGGCTGTGCCAGATGGTGGCAGACAGGAGTGTTGATGTTTGCGTTCCTTATCCCTCAAAAACAGTTTACTGCAGAAAGTACACCAGTATTTTCCCCCCTGGTACCATACTGAGCACCAGCAATGGAACAGTTATTGGGACCTAAGAAGGGATGTCCCATATTCTGTTTCCTACCTGGAGACCTTTCCTAGACACCATATTCCAGATCATGCCACACCACTGATAAACATAAAAGCAGTATAATATTTTCTATATTCCTTATGAATCTTAATATCTTGTTTACTTTTTTGTGCCTTGGACACTATTCCTTCAAAATTTGCTCTGATATCTTCTAGCAGCTTACTTAAGAAAGGAACTAACCTGTCCCAAGTCAAGGAGTCATACATGGCTTTAAAAGCATGGTAACTGGCAATCCTATTCTATGGTGTGGCTGATGAATAGGCAGTTTTTCCAAAAAGTTCAACCCTCTTGTTTTTTATTCTTTCACAGTAGATTTCAGAATTGCAGTCTGTTTAGACTTCTCTGGATTCTGGAGAGTACCAGTGAACCAGCAGGGTGGTGATGGTAGATGCAACAGTCTTTCTGAGGGACTTGACATCTCTGAATAGGTCAAGAGAATGGAGGGAGAAATGACCATGCATGCCCTTACTAACTGGTATCACAATTACATCCAACTACTTCAACAGAAGAAGTTTGTGGAAGTTCCCCTATACTACCAAGTGCTCCTTCTCTAAAGACTATTCTGCCCAACACATTCTGGAAAGCCTTGTACTCATCCAATGGAGACATTCAGTTCTGGGTGACTGCTTTACCTAGGATGAATGAAGACAAATTAGGAAGCCTTGAAGAGCTGTCATCATTGTCTGGTTTCCCCCAGGTCTTTTTCCGCCACCTCAGATGCATCTGTAGATACATGGTCTGGGGTCAATTTATTAGCACATCTGATGAGAAAAGGGGATCTAAGTTTCCTGCCAGGTGCTCTGATTCTTGGACAGTGTTGTTCTAGCTGACTTAGTGGAGCAGACAGTCCAATAATTTCATAGTGCCATGTCATAACGGTAAGGCAGGGACACATATGAAGAGTTTGGATGAATCCAAAGAACCATGTGTATGCCTAAAGAGACTGGGCTTCTCATCCGAGGCAGAGGAACCTCAATTAATGGCAGAGAGGCTCCCCCAGTCCTGACAACTGGGTGTGAGGTGGGTGAGTCCAGAGAATGGAAGTTCCTTGCTCGCAGCAGAAAAGGAAGGACAAGAGGAAAAAATACGCCAGATTAAGAGGTGGAGCAGATCCCTGCAACACTGAAGGGGTTCTATTTGGTGTTGCCAAATGGGGCCAGTAAGCTGCATCTGAAGTGCTGAGGACAGAGTGACAGAACAGAGCTTGTAACAACACTGGTTCTGGTACCACTAACTTTTAGTTCACAAAGCTCTAGAGGCCAGTCCCTCAGCACTGGGGGTACCAGCACCTGAGTCAGAACTAGAGAAAGAAAGGAGTCCTGTGGCACTTTTAAAGACCAACAAATTTATTTATCAAACGAGCAGTTGTGGGTAAAATCCCACTTCATCAGATGCATGAAACAGAAACTACAGTATGGAAGGGAATATATAAATGCAGAGAAGGGTAAGTCATCACGAGGTCAATTCAGATTTTTCCAGCAAACCGAGTAAGTTGTCTTGATTCAAACAGTGTGGAACAACAAATAAGAAAGTGGAAAAGTTAAAAGAGGGGACAATCACCTTTTTAATGAGAGCTAGGACAAATCTCTATTCAGACCTTATTTAATGGTGTCAAATTTGCATATGAATTATTTTGCTGAACTAGACTAACATGGATACCCCTCTGGAGCCTGAAGCCAAAAAAGGTACACCCTGTGATTTCACCAGTGCTGAGGATAGCAGCACCAATGTAGCTGGCTTTTCCAGAGTGCAGCTGACAGCACAGTGGACCTGAAGCCTGGGTAACAGCATCAATCATAAGACTCATGACTCCTCCCCTTTTTCTTCCACTCTCACCTCCAAAGCAGAAGACATATTTTGTTATCTTTGGTGTGAAACTGAGATTTGCCTCAAAAGCTCAGGGTCAGGAGAAGGAATAAGCACTTGGAGAGCTGATGTACTTGGACTCAGAGACTAGGAACAGTCCACTTAGGAAGTGGAGGTCTTTGCCCTGGTACTGGAGACCCCAAGAAGGTGTATTGCTGCTCACCAGCGTGCTAAGTGATTTTATAATCGTAATTCAGTATGTCAGGCCCAGAATTAGGGCAGAGTGTTCTGCTGCGTCAAACTGGATGTCACCATCACAGACTGCTCCAGGAATTGAAGCCTGAGATGACTGTTCCTGGGACATCAGGGCTGGACAAAGAAGAACCAGCAGACTAAGAACTTGCCAAGGATAAGGCTGTCCCACACCAACAAATAAGGCACCTCACGTGACAATCACTGATAAGTTATGCAAGGAAAAGTAGGTGAACACTCATGCCTTCGTCTCAACTGTAAAGTTGGAACAAAAATCAATCACAGCACCAATCCAATCAACGGTCAACATCTAAAGCTGCCACAGGACATACAGCCTAACAAATCAGTTCGTAAATCAATAATATAAAATTAATTTTCAAAAGTGCTCTTTTGAAAAGATAGACTTATGTGGAGCAGGGCAGACGTCCCTGAGTGCCAACCTGAAATTACAGGTGGTAACAGGAGTGGCTGGAGCAGCACTTTGTGATATGCCCTCAGATTGCAGGGAGAGCATGTGCAGCTCCAATGGACACTGTTGACAAGAAAATTCCAGACCCGGGAGCATGAAGTGAAGGTGCACTAGAGGTGGGGATCAACACAGAAAATATGCAAAGCAGTCAATGATTTTTCAGAAACCATATACAATGCATGCTAGATTAGCCTGGTAAAAATAAATACCCTAGAGAAACGGTTATGTCAACACAACGTACCTTAGAGTTATGATGTTTGGACTCATTCTCCAACTTGTATAGTTCTCTGTCCAGATTCCATCCAAATCTCTCTGATAGGGCATCATCTCCATTCTCACTTATTCTGTTCACTCCATCATCCATGGCTGAACCTCTGGTTTCCACAACTAGTCTCTGCTCTATAGCAGGGTAATAGGCCCGAGGTTTCTGGTAACAGTGTTCACTGGTAATATAGGATTCCTCCACAGAAGGAATGGTTGAAGGTTTCTCAACTGTTCCATTGAAAGTTCTATAGCTTACGGTCTCCTCTTTGCAGCAGTTTTCTTCAATGTGAATGATGTGTTTCGTACGAACTTTTTCATCCACTGTACGATGCTTCCAAGGATGACACCAAAGTTTTAAGTCTGGATGCTCTTTGTTTCTGTTTACAAATAAAACAAGTAAAAATCACTTTAGAAATCTATTTTTTTTTCAATGACAGAGCTTCTTTATTACCCTACCTTACAAACAAGTGAAATGAGAACATTCTATTTAAATAGATGAGAAATTACGAACTTCCTCACAAGTAAGCTTCCCTAAATATTCTGGGGTGAGATTTCACTTTCCAGTGAAGTCTATTCAGTATATTTCGAAAGCATCTTTTTCATTAGTCACTATTTTAATAATGCTCTCTGCTTTACGCCATGGCATTAAATTAGTTATCCTGCACCCCACAATGTTTAGTTGTACCAGGCAGAGGGCAATTTGGTGCTACTTCAACTTTGGCATGTTCATACCACCATTTTTTTTTAAATGGTGCAAATATTTCTGTTGGATTTCAAGTTTTAAAATGTGTTAAGTAAATGCAGAGAAATTATTTTCAGTTGTTTGTACATCACCTGAAAAAGACGGTTGGCTACCTGTAACTGTTGTTCTTCGAGATGTGTGCTCATGTCCATTCTAATATAGAGGTACATACACTCCTGCATGCATGGTTACCACAGGACTGACTCAGGGGCCCCCCTAGAGTGTTTATGTAGTGCATGGCTGCGGTGTTGTCCATCAGCATGTTCACTGCCTTCCCTTTCATGAGATGTAAGAATACCATGCAGATGGGCAGACTGCGCATAGCTCTCTGACAATGATATGGAGACTTGCATCCCTTTGTGACCAAAGGCTCTGGATCCTTGCACCTGCGCTGAGGTGTGCTCCCCACCCCAGATCCGAGTCATCTAAAATTAGAGTCACTGAAGGTGCCTCGTCCATAAACGGTATACCCCACAGTACTGACTTGGGGAGACATCACCAGTTCAGCCGGCCCAGTATGCTCCCCGGAATTGTAATTACTCTGTCCAAGTCTAACTTTTTTGAGTCCTTGTTCTTTGGGGTGGAGCCTGGTTGGTCCTGTCTATCTCTCTGGTTAGCAGCCTCCACTACCAGAGTCCCTGTGGCGGGGTATGAGAACAGATATTCAAAGGGACAAAGTAGCACTTTTCTGCTGATTTGGAAGTAGGAGTACTGAAAATGGGGTTTGCCAGAGAGACTTCACTATCTTCAGTTCTCCCTCATTCACCAGCAGTGCCATCCTGGATGTGAGACTGCAGCTAGGACACTGAATAAGTTGTCTGTCCATGCCAGGTTGGAAGCTAACCTCTTAAGTAAGTCCTGGTACGCCCTGAAGTCATCCAAGGGTACTGAAAGTCCTGGCCCAACTGCCTTGTCCGGCGAGGAAGAAGAGATTGCTGGGTCTCTGGGGGCCCTCTCTGCTTCAGGTGGGATATATCCCTGGGCATAGTCTCTTGGGGGGGTCTAAATTGTCTGACTCCGATGGGTGGCCCTCCCTGCAGAGCAGCTGGAGCTGACTGAACCCCGACTGAGTGGAGGGACTGTGGCCCCTGGCCCATAGGAACCGACCATGGGCCCCAATATTGCCATTGTGAAGGCCATTTGCCTTGAGGCCACAGTGCCGTGGGAACTGCTGCAGTCATTGTCTGTTTAGAAAATCTCCCATGAGGTCTCTCTCTTGATGGTTGAGGAGCAGTCACCATGGCCTCGGTGCCGTGTTGATCTCCTTCTTCTCAGGGAGTGACGCCCTGGGGACTGTGATGAAGATGGGCTGCGCCGGCATCCTCCGTGGTGCCGACCAGGGGAGTAGGAGGGCTCTGACGAGCCCGAGCGAGTGGAATGCCTCCTCGGGATCAAGGATTTTCTAGCCCTTTTTCTCCTGGATCTTTCTTCTTCTGGTGCTTGTGACCCCTATGCAGGGGTGAACTCATCGGTGCCTGGGATATTGATTGGTGCCAAATGGATGGGAAGTTGCTCATAGAGTGGGGCCCCGCATGGCTATTCTGACCTGGGGCTTTGGACTGGATCGGCAATCTGGAATGGTGTCGAGCAGTACCCTTCAGTGGAAGGCTTCTGGTGCTGGCACAGAAAGGGGCACCCACACACTCCCAGGAGTCGGGGGTGGATCCCTTGTAGGAGAAAGGTGGGTGGGAGGTGACAGACAGTATTCCCCCTGCACTGCATGTGTGGAGCACGACTCCTGGGTTTCTTGAGGTTTGGGGGATCTGTCCTCGTCTCTGCGGTGCTGGGTGTTGTCGCTCACTGCATGCTGTGTACTGAAGAGCTGCTCAGTGCAAACATCGGCCTTGGCGGTTCCGAAGGAGGTCTTAGCGCAGCTTCCATCAGGAGAGCCATGAGGTGGTTTTCTCTCTCCTTCTGTGCTCAAGGTTTAAAAGCCTTGCAGGTCTTGCATTTTTCTTTGCAGTGTGCTTCCCCCAAGCATTTGAGCTAAGTCTCATGTGGATGGTTAAGTGGGAAGGCCTTCCCACACACCACACAAGGCTTAAACCCCAGTGACTGGGACCTTGCCCCGAGCTTTTTCTAATTCCCAACTATCTAAGAACAATGAACAGACTAACTACTACTACTACTTAACTGGTACTTAAATTATACTAACTCTATTCTAAACAGTAGAAAAAGTCAGCTAATGCTGAGAGGGGAAGGAGCTTGCGAGAGCAAGACCACATTCCAGCAACCATCACTGGCGGAAAGAAGGAATTGAGCGGGCATAGGACTGGAGGCGCCTGATATACCGCGTCATGTGCGCAGCACTCTAGGGAGCACCTGAGCTAGTCCAATGGCTACTGCTAATGGGAAAAAAGTTCTTGTAACCTTGCATGCAGACGTGTATACACCTATGTATTAGAATGGACTTGAGCAGCACTCGAAGAAGAACATCTATTAATTTTCTTGAAGGAAGCAGAAATTTATTTTCATGCTTTTGATTGTAATTAACAAATTTTTAATAACACTAGAACTGAGAAATTATTTTTTGATGAATGCTCTAAAACAGGTGATTAATGTATGTGCATATCAAGCTGACACTATTCTATTTCATGCAAATATAAATACAAATTTAATTAGACTAGTGGAAATGAATCTCCAGAAAGCATGGCCAATATTAGATTACATGACCACAACTCCCCTACCCAAATGCGCTCCCCGCAACCCAATGCTCTAACCACCACAATTCCTTTCCCCACTCCCAGAAGACCCAAAACACACCTAGTATTTCTTTCGGAGAGAAAAAAATTTCAGTAATTCTCTCATGTATTAATAGTTAAAGAAAAACTTGTGAATGAACACAATATAAACTCTGGGATGAAAAATTCTTCCAGCAGGAAATCTCTTTCCCTGATGATCATGCCAGGAATTACTTGTGCATTGTGATTTGTCTGACAAATATTCTTCTCTGTTACTCTAAAGTATGTTCTGATTTCACCATGGAAAGAAGTAACTCATTGCTTAACAAAAACTGGAAAAGTTAATTGATATTTACTTTCTGTTCCTATCTATGTCTCATTGATATGATAAACTCTAATTTTCTGTTAAACATGTTATTAAAAAAAGGAACAGAGAGCAAGGACTTCAAATGCAAGCTCCTTAAGTAAAATGAACACTCAGATCACAGCACTGGAAAGATTTTTTGGGTCATTTTAATTCACTTCTAGCAGCCTGCATAGAATTGTCATTCATACTAAATCCAAAAATCTAATAATACACATATATACTGGTTCCTCAATGAAGCTTTCTTTGCAAAATATACTATTATTGAACTATATATTGGACTATATATTGGAGCAGTTTCACACTTAGCCAAGTGTATCTTTGTGTACACTAGAACCCCAGTTTTGGGCTCCCCACTACAGAAAGGATGTGGACAAATTAGAAAGAGTCCAGCAGAGGGCAACAAAAATGATTAGGGGGCTGGGGCACATGACTTATGAGGAGAGACTGAAGGAACTAGGCTTATTTAGTCTACAGAAGAGAAGACTGAGGGGGGATTTGATAGCAACCTTCAACTACTTGAAGGGGTGCTCTAAAGAGGAGGGAGCTAGGCTGTTCTCAGTGATGACAGGACAGAACAAGGAGCAATGGTTTCAAGTTGCAGCTGGGGAGGTCGAGGTTGGATATGAGGAAAAACTTTCTCACTAGGAGGGCGGTGAAGCATTGGAATGGGTTACCTAGGGAGGTGATGCAATCTCCATTTTTGGAAACATTTAAGGCCCAGTTAGACAAAACCCTGGCTGAGATGATTTAGTGGGAGTGGTCCTGCTTTTAACAGGGGTTGGACTCGATCACCTCATGACGTCCCTTCCAGCCCTAAGATTTTATGATTCTATCTTCCCACTAAACTGCTTTCTATACAACTTCTCATTTTTTAGTTTACTTAAAATGCCATCATGTTGAATAGCACAGAATAACCCTGAAATCATTTGGGCAACCGGGTATACTTATCAATAAGTATAAAGGAGGAACCAAGAATTTTAGATGAAGATGAATACTAGGTTTCTGGAATTTTCATCGAATTCTATTGCTTATCCTTCAGGCTTGAACAGCAACAAAAAGGAAAGCAAAGTATTTAGCACCTTAGGAATGTCTGCAAAAAATATTCCCATTAACCAGAAACAGGACCAGACTAAAAGAAAATAAAGACAGCCTGGGCTAATTTTTGAAAGAATATTAGAGGAGATCCTGGTTCAAAATCTGAGGTAACTGAAATTGAAATCCCAATGCCACTGCACAGTATACCAAAAACTTGTCTTCACAGAGTAAAGAACCATAGACAAAAACATGTTCAAACAGCTCTCTGAAGACCTGGTTAAGGGACAACATTGTACTAAAAATGTTTGCAACTGAGCTGTCTGCTACATTTATCTTCTATGAAACATGGCACAATTTCACAATTGAAAAATTCCTTTGAAATCCATGCTAGAGTAAAGGCTAAAAACTTTCCTTCCAACATGAGGGAGACAATTGTTCATGTCTGTGACACATACTCCTAACACATGCAGCATCTTTGAAGACAAGTGTTGCAAGTTTACAAACATTATCTAGATGTGTGACCAGCTCTTGAAAGCAGGAAAACTTCAAAGAGATGGCTTGAAATGGCCCAGACAATACGAGCCCAAAGCCCTTTCTAACAATACATGTTATTTGTATTTGTGCGTTTCTGGTTCACTGGGCTGGTTGCTTGGGGGACCTGAGATCACTAGGGGACGATTTATGCAGAATTCCAATGCTGTTTATGGAGACACTGAGACTTTTGAGTGTTGCCCCCATGGCAAACAGACAGGGACTGGTTGTACCCATTTCAGGAACCCTGGGAATGAAGTATTTTGGGGATATATTGACTGTACTTTAATGGACTCAAGGGCCTGATTTTGAGCCAACCAATGGACATGGATTGACAGGAAACCCTTTGCTAAGGAGTCTAAAGGACTGGAACCTGCCAGGGTTTCCATAGGCAAGACGGGGGACTTCTGTAAACTTAAGGGTGTATTTAGAGCTTATTATCTTGTGACGTTTTCTTTGTGATGCTTCTGTCTCGAAATAAATGAACTACTGATATTGTCTCATATTGAATTGTAGAGGGAGCTGAAAGCCTAAAACCTCACTTTGTGAGAGAGAGAGAGAGAGAGAGAGAGAGAGAGAGAGGAATGAAGGTCCTGGTAGAGTGAGAGCTGATGGTGAGTGGCTTGAGACCTAAAGGGAAACTCCTTGAACAGACCAAGGAGGGACACAGTTACTCCCAAACTGTGACAAGTACTTTTTAAACAAAACATCTGCATAAAGGGCAAATCTGGTCAGTGAAAGGCTAGAATTCCCCCATCTCCAATAAAATAACAATGTGAAAATATGACAGTATCTACTTTTCTAGAAGTGGCTTCAACTACAGGTTTATTCACCAATTTAGGAAGCTTGCATATAAAAGTAAGTCTTTTCCAATCCAGTTCCAGAAGCATCATTTACAGTTATAAAAAATGTTTTGTTGCTCAAAGAGCACGTTTAGCTTCGCAAGAAAGTCAATCTAAGATGGATTGACCTGTTGGAGACAGGAGGAACATCTGAAAGTGAAGCATCCAACGAACAAGCTAACACTGATCTCAGGCACTGCTTACTAACACCTTTTGAATGCTGCCTCACACCACACTGATAGTCAATATTAATACTGATCTTTACCCTTTTCCTTCAATATTGCTGAAGAATGCTCTCCAAATATTTATTGAAAGGGTATGAAGTGATTTGTTTTTTTTAACTGAACACCAGTATCAAGATATTCTTTTTTCAAATCTAGAATTTTTTTGGACAGCCTTTAGTGTTGCATTTTATGACGAATTAGGAGTTAAATTTAGTACAATACCTTACGGCAAGGTCAAGACAAGGCAGAAGCCAAACAGAAAGAAGTCCATAATATGCAATACATCTTAGGCATTGTTCCGTACCTTAGTGCCGCACACTAGTTATTGTGCTCCCTATCTAAAGATCACAAACTCTCATGCTCCCTTGCTGCGTAACACTGGCAAAGAAAGGACCTAAAAAGCCTGAGATATTTAAGCTGCATCTCCTTCCTACTAAGTAGAAAAGTATTTCACACGTAGGTGATTAAAGGATCCCATGATCAAAGGTTACATAATATTTCCATGATGCATGATCTCATCTTTTTCTTTTGTTTGCAATCCACTGTCCCAACACTTAAGGTATTGCAATTATCATATTGCAGACAATACACATTGAGGGGAAAGGGGAAAAGTTCTAAAAGGTGGCCAAAGACACCAACAGATTTGCTTTCCAAATGGCTGCTGCTATGAGACTAACTGATGGATGGAGAAACATTTATGAAAGCATATGCTGAAATTGATGGATTTGAGGTTAGAAGTCATTTTTTTCCATCCATAGAACATTAAGAAAACTGAAAAAATGTTAAGTTGGTTATTGACTATGACTATCTAATACATACAAGTACGTGTGCTGGACTGTTTAGTATTTTTTCTGTTTGTGATTGTAATAACCAGATAAAGCTCATATAGATTATATTGTGGTAGGTAAGCCCCTGAAAGGCTGCTGAGCTATGAATGTTCTCGTCTCACTACATTTAATAGAGCAATAATGGAGGTGAGTGAAAAAATGTTTCCAATAGCAAAATTATAGTTTAGTAGCATTGACATGGAGAAGATAGGTATATACTTTCTTTCCGTTATTATGTTTAAGTATTCTGGAAGAGTGTTTTCTTTTATATTTTGCTTGCTCTTCCTCCACACTTCCATGTAATATATCTGTATCCACACTCATTCACATACCCCATTTTTAATTTTTAAGAGACCAATAGACAGACATTCACTGCATCAAGGAATTGCATCTTTTTTTTTGTTTTAAACAAATCAGAACTCATCAAATCTAACTATATTCCTATATATCTATGGAATAATATGCAAAATCAAAATAAAACTACTTTCATTTATTTTTCTGCTCTTTGAAATCTGCTCACACTAGTGCATGCCAACTAAGACTTCAAAACACTGCTTACTGTAAAATGCTCATCTTCAGCTGCAGTCCATGCAGTACTTCTATCACTCTCTGCACATCGCCAAGAAGTTGGTGAGTGGCTACAATCTTCTTGGCATTCTGGTGGGAATAATTTTCTTCTAGAAATGCTAAGCCATGCATGTGACCATTACTTAACCACTCCTTCTCATACCAGTATTTTAAGCTGGACCTCTGACCTAAAGCAACAGTAATGAGTGGATTAAAATAATCATTAAGGTAACATTGCTGACAATAGTTGTCATTAGCTTAATATCTACTCATATAAATCTTGCAACAGCTTATTAATTGTAACTCTTCTTAACAAGAGAACTAGTAAAAGTGTCTATTCGACATCCCCCCCCCCCCCCACCCCCAAAGGACAGGAGGAACATATGAAGTGGGGAAGTAAGTTTGACACCTTGCTCAGCTCAGGGAATTCTATCGAAGTGTAAAGCAGCTACACTGAGTGCGGATTTCCAAGTCAGATGGTTGAGACTGCTGGACTTGTCATCTTTTTGACTTCTTAATAACATTGTGCTGCACATTCCAATATCTGAATCTTCAGATGTAAAGACAGTCTTCACTATATAATTAAGTTAATATGACGTTAAACTGTTTGTAGACAAACAAATACACCACAGGACTGTGAACTTGCCCATCACCAGTTTATTTGATGCCTAGTTGTTAATATTTTATAATAAGCAGAGCGCATGTGCCACAATGCAGAATTTAAATTTACAAATTAGAGTTGGTTTTGACCAAACATTCATGCAAATATATTTCCAGAGGGGTAGCTATGTTAGTCTGTGTACAGCAAAAACAACAAGAGCCCTGTGGCACCTTATAGACTAACAGATTTTCTTCGGCATAAGCTTTCATGGGCTCCAACCCGCTTCGTTTGATGCATGAAGTGGAAATCACAGTGGAGAGGTATATATACACATGCCAGGATGGAGGAGGGCAAGTGTTAGCAAAGTCAGTTCAGAGAGCAGATGGGGCCTATTCACACCTGTAGATAAATGTGTGAACAGAACAATCACTTTTTGTAGTGTGATAACCTTTCCAAGTCCCTTTGTGACTTTGTCCTGACTCAACTATTTCAGATTTGGGGATGATCTATACCTTCAAGTCAGTGGCACAGCTATGGGTACCCGCATGGCCCCACAGTATGCAAACATCTTTATGGCTGACCTAGAACATCGCTTCCTTGAATCTCGTCAACAACTGCCTCTCCTCTACCTACGTTGCATTGATGACATTTTCATCATCTGGACCCACGGCAAAGAGTTCCTGGAAGAATTCCACCAGGACTTCAACAATTTCCACCCTACCATCAACCTCAGCCTAGACTAATCCACACAAGAAATCCACTTCTTGGATACCACCGTACGTATAAGGGATGGACGCATTAACACCACCCTATACCGGAAAACAACTGACCGCAATACATATCTCCAGCTTCCACCATGGACATATTACACGATCCATCGTCTACAGCCAAGCCTTAAGGTACATCCGGATTTGCTCTGATCCCTCAGACAGAGACAAAACACCTACAAGATCTCTATCTGGCATTCCTAAAACTACAGTATCCAGCTGGGAAAGTGAAGAAACAAATTGACAGAGCCAGACAGGTACCCAGGAGCCGCCTACTACAAGACAGACATGACCTAGAAAACAACAGAACACCCACTGGTTATAACCTACAATCCCCAGCTAAAATCTCTCCAACACATCATTAAAGACCTACAACCTATTCTAGAAGATGATCCCACACTCTCTCAAGCCCTGGGAGAACGGCCTACCCTTGCTCACCGACAGCCCCCCAACCTGAAGCAAATACTCACCAACAACCGACCACCATACAACAAGAACACTAATCCAGGAACCTATCCTTGCAACAAACCCTGGCGCCGACTCTGCCCGCACATTGACTCCAGTGATACCATCACAGGCCCCAATCGCACCAGCCACACCATCAGGGGCTCATTCACCTGCACATCCACTAATGTGGTATGTGCTATCATATGCCAGCAATGTCCCTCTGCCATGTACATCAGCCAAACCGGACTGTCCTTATGCAAAAGGATAAACGGACACAAATCCAACATAAAAAATGGCAACATCCATAAACTTGTGGGGAGAACACTTCAACCTCCATGGACACTCAGTAGCTGACCTGAAAGTTGCCATACTTCAACAAAGAAACTACAAAAACAGACTCCAGCGTGAAACTACAGAGCTGGAGCTGATTTGCAAGCTTGAGACAATCAGACTGGGTGTGAACAGGGACTTGGAAAGGTTATCACATTACAAAAAGTGATTGTTCTGTTCACACATTTATCTACAGGTGTGAATAGGCCCATCTGCTCTCTGAACTGACTTCGCTAACACTTGCCCTCCTCCATCCTGGCATGTGTATATATACCTCTCCACTGTGATTTCCACTTCATGCATCTGACGAAGTGGGTTATAGCCCATGAAAGCTTATGCTGAAGAAAATCTGTTAGTCTATAAGGTGCCACAGGACTCTCGTTGTTTTTGATGCAAATATATGAATATTAATCAAGCCATCCCTTTCTGAGGAAGTTGGTGTATTATAGAAACAGCTGAAATGCAACTGATTTTTCACAATATAAAATAGATTAGATAAACACAATAGTAACAACAAATTAAGAAGGTAAGCAAAGTGGTACCAATAAAAAAAAGCTGCATGGGGCTAGAAATGTATCCTTTCTAGCTAACTGATTAAAACAGAGGGCTTCTCTGAAAAGTAGATTATTCAATAAAAGTGTTTGTTTTTGAAGAGGAGAGGTTGGGCTGCAATAGGAACTCCAAGAAGAGCATGTTCACAGCATAGGGAACATGAGAGCAAAGAACAACTCAACTGACAGAATAAGACCCAAAGAGAAATAGTGTTACAGCATGGATCTATGTAAACGAAGCTTCCAGTGGAATTTTAAAATAGAGCTAGATCAACACCCACTGGGATTAATGACAGCTAACAGGGACAACTTTAAGTCAATGCACAACTTAATGGGCAGGCGGTATTAGAACACAGAGGGGTGCACGATATGACCGTCGGTGTGGCCACAGGCACAGAAGTGGAAGAATCCTGTTGGAAGTCCTACTAGGACAGCATTATAATGACTGCCCTCTAATCACAAAGCCTTGTATTGCTGTTGGATGGTCATTATGGGATAAATAAGGCAAAATATTTTCATACCATGTACAATATGGATTTCCATGCATAGGAAGTGGTTGAAAATAAAGTCAAGATTAATGTCAACTAAGATCACTCTTTCCAAAATCACTAGTCACTAATCATTAGGCTTGGCTGATGCATCTAGTTTGTGGAGAGTCAGTTCTGACATTTCCAATCGTTAATTTCATTCAGGCATCCCTTCAGGATAGAGACCAAGCTATCAGAGCACACAGGGCAGACAGGAGATGTACAATTGTATAACATGTTTAGAGGTGATCTCATTCAAAGACCTTTAACAAATGCTAAACAACACAGTAAAGGACATTAGAGATACAAGGTGAGTGAAGGTCATATCTTTGTAGCATAATAGCTACACATTAGGAACATCCCTTAGTAAACAAGGTGACATTACATGATCAATGCTAGGAGAAGCTGCCAACTATGACAAAAAATGCATGTCAACTCATCCTAATCTGAAATGTCCAGATCAGTCACACCATCCCTGACAGCCTCAACTCCCTAAGACACATTGATCCTATCCAGGACGTCACCAATTTGGAGATGGACTTGGAGTCAAAAGGCCACTAGCCTTCCGGTTTACCGTGCTTAAAGAGAAAGGGTCCGAGACAGGGAGGCTACTGCCAGGCACTCTGGTGACTTGAAGAGCGGTGAACTTTCATAGCTGACCGGCATCCACCACTAATGATGTCTTGATACAATTTTTCAGTAACAGCAATACAACAGCAGGAAATAGCTTTCTAAGCAGCCAAGAGGGCCTGGATCAGAGTACAAAACGCCCAAACCCCTGAAGATTCTGGGGACAGTGGGGAAGAGAGTCTTACAGTCACCCAAGGTATGGAGAGACAAGCCCCTCAAACCTCTCCAAAAAATTCAACCAACTTGTCGAGGGTGGTTAAATGAAGAAATGACTAATTCATCGATTGTAAGTCCAGAAGCGACCACGGTGATCATCTAGCCTGATTTCCTACATAACACATATCACAGGACTTCCTTGAATTAATTTCTGTATGAACTAGAACACATCTCTTAGAAACACATGCAATCTTCATTATACAATTTCCAGAATGGATTTTTTTATATATATATATATATTATATATATATATATATAAAAAATATGGGGTGATGTGATCTGAATAATTCAGATTATGTACAACAGAGGAATTTATTTGGATGGCTTCTTACTGTGACACAAAATTAAAAAAAGCAGATCATAAGTGCATTTCAGAAGTGAAGGGAGGAGAGAGAAAAGATAGTGATGGCTGTTAGGACACAGCCTCTTAACTGGCTAACTTCATGATGTAGGACTGGCATCAGCCTTGAAGCAGTCTGCTGTTGATGAGACAGCCACAGTCACTGCCATCAAGTTAGGCATATTTAAATCAAAAGTGGTGATTTGAACAACACATTGTCAGGCACAGTTTCCATCACTGACATGCTCAGAGAAGCCTGTGCTGGAAAGGACTACTGCCATAAATATTAAATAATCAAAAAGATGCAATATTAAGTAGTTCAATTTTTATTCTATTTACCATCTTTAACAATGAAACATTAGTTCAATTAATTGCTTTGCTTTTGTTAACTAGGTTCAAACTATGGCATTACATAAAGCTTCCTCACACTTAGTCAACAACAATTACCATTACTCTCAAACAAATTAAAACTCTCAGGAGAGCTCAAAAACAAGACAGACTGAAAAATGAGACAACTTGATGTGTATTTTCCAGTCAGACCGTACTCTCCAACTTAAATCTGTGTTACCAGCAAAATGTACGTTCTATGCAGAGCGTCTTTGCAATTATACACATTTAATTACAACTCTTCTTATGGTTCTCATATAACGCATCTGAACAATGTTGACTAAACAATGACAAATGAAAGCAAATTAAATCCACCTCTTTTTTTAAAAAATCCAATCACCTAAAAAGGGCAAACCAATAGGGCAGAAAATTAATGGTATAAGAACAAAAACTACACACATATAAAAAACTAATAAAATTACTACATATATTAGAAGGGTCTGTAACCTTAGAAAACTTTGTACCTGGAGGATCTTGGCAAATATAGCAGGTATATTTTTCAGGTACATTATCTTCCAGTAAACCCATACAGACTCCATGCTGCCAGCACAGACACTCTTCACACTGTTTGAAGTCAAGAATTGCACATCAACACAAATGAAACCTCAGTATGATTACCTCAGTTAGTAAGATTAATACATGTGAGTATGTATGTAGTGTCTGTGTAACAAAAAAGCCAATACACTTAAGAAAAATATAGGCCTAGAAAATGACACAATGGTCCCCTTATTGTCTTATTTTAACAGCAGCAATTAAATGAATTAGAATGACATTTTCACCTTCCCCGCTACCACCTTTTCCATAAAAATCATAACCATTTTAGAGAGAAATTAAAGATCCTAAAAAAGTGGAAAACTGATACCCCAAAAGACCAAAGATCTCCAGCAGATCACGTTGTTGTAGCCAAGTCCGTCCCAGGATATTAAAGAGAAAAGGTGGATGAGATAGTATCTTTCATTGGACCAATTTCTGTTGGTGAAAGAGACAAGCTTTCCCCCAGACCTGAAGAAGAGCTCTAGCTGGAAACCTTGTCTCTCTTACCAACAGAAGGGATCCAATAAAATTTCTATCTCACATTCTCATAAAGCAAGGGCAGCTGCAGTACAAGTTTATGTTTCCTCTGCTAATGTACCTAAAAAATTCCAGAAATAAGAGGATAGCTTAGCCTCCTTCATTTAATCCTTACCATCACAGTCCAGCTGTAATATATCAAAGATGACGATACCTTGAAGGCAGTAACATGCAAGCCTGGTCTAAACTTGAAAGTTATACCAGCATTAAACTATACTAATATTAAGAGGTACTATTTCCTCTTGTAGAAAGGGCTTCACCTGCACGCACTGTTCATCTCTTTTTTATCCATGAAAAGTAGCCAAAATGCGATTTCCAAACAGCAGTTCCTGGAAGTTACCACTCATACCACTGTAGTCTGAAATGGGATGCAAAGGACCTTAAAGTTAAATAAAATAACCACAGCCCTGCTCTAAGCAGTTTCTAAACTAGTTTGATAAACAGATGGTGGAAGCGGGACAAAATTGCACACGGAGGAATTCTATTTACAGGACTGCGTGCCATGGTTTTGCATTGTTCCTTTTACATAGCCTATTGTTAGAGAGAGGCAAAAGATGAAGAGCCATTCCTGACTCTCCTTAATTCCCTTCGTGGCGGGGCTGAACTCTCAATGCACAGGCTGTACTGACAGGAGCAAAGATGGATTTTTTCACTCGAATTAGCTCAACCAAATAGTTCAAAATGACCAGCTCAGGCAGCCTTACAAGTATTGAACTGTGCCTACAAAGGCATTAAGGTTGGTTTTCAGTTGCGTTGAGCTAACTTGATTGAGAAACGTGTCTACTGTCCCTTGCAACTTGTAGACAAGGCCACAGAATACACCTAGACTAGAGTCTGGGTCCTGCTTTAACTTGACTGAACTGACTCCCAATTAACTCAAGCTATGCTAGTAATACTTTTGCAAATATCTATAATTTACCTCTGCAGTAAAAACTCCAGAGTAGGCACATCCTTTGGTTTTAGAGTGTTTTTGTCACTCCTTGTTAAAGCTGTCATTCTGATGTTCAATAAGCAAGGAAGTGCTACAAATGCTTCCTTTTCAATCTATGGTTAGAAGACATCACTGAAAAGCACATGAGAAAGAACCAGATGGTTCTGAAAACAAGCTTCGTAATTAGGTCCAGTGACTTTGGGACAGAGGCAAAGAAGAACATGGAAAAAGGGTGTGGGGGGAGACAACACCAAAGGCAAAGAGGGGCATGTAGAAGGAAAGACTCTTCTCCCTCTTCCCCCAGAGAAATGGGAAGACCCTTATATCATGCCTCCAAGGAGGCTGGGATTAAGAGGTCTGTCTCCCACAAAATAAGAAAAAGAAAAGAAGGGGCATTCTCTCACCCTAAGAATGAGAGAGAAAGAACAGGAAGGAGACAGAACAGCCAAGCAGAATGGGGTGCAGAGGAGGAAGGGTGTAGCCCCTCCTCTCACAAGTAGTGGTCAGTTAGATGTGCAACAGAAAGATGAGTCAGGAAGGGAAGAGACTCCATGCCCTACCCCCCCAAAAGGAGGAAAGGCTCCCCTTCCAAAATGGGTATGCTCAACCACAAACACCTCAGAGGTCCCAGAAAATTCCAGCCATTTCCTTTCAGAGCAGTAGGAAAAGGAAGCATTTTCTCCTATTCTAGTTCGCATTTAAAGTGCCCACAATTAACAAATCACAAAATCTAGCAACTCATCCTGGAGGAATAGGCAACTCTGCTAATGAGTGCTTTAAGGGCAGAGAGAAAGGACACCTCTGAATGTGAATGTCCAAATTCTGGGGTAAGGTACAGGGAGCGAGAATCCTTGAGGGAGTATCCTTCAACAATGCAGATTTACAGACAAGTCATTTTTTCTTCTTTAAAATTACCAATTGTACATGATTTTCATGCTTCAAGAGTAAGTGGCTTGAGGGATGACCCAAAACAAACAAAAAAACCCCACACCAAGTAATAATGTCAAAAACTGGCTAGTACCAATAAAGAAGAGGCTTCCCTGTCTAACCCCTCCTGCCTCCTAATATCTCAATAGGATAATGAAAAACAAAATACATATGCTCCATAAAAAGATGTACCCTTTGACAAGAGAAAATTTCAAAATCTAGCTATCTCAAGTAGGAGACATCTGAGTATGTGAATCCAGAGATGGAGAAATACAAACCCATACATATTCTTTGGTTATACAAGTCCCCAGACAAGAAAACAATAAAGAGGTAATCACTTAAAACAACTAAGTGCTTCAACCAAATGAAGATTTGATGTCCTAGCAAATGTTTATTATAATGTAGGCAATGAATCTGAGAAAATCCCTGAAAAACCACCTACCTATGAAAACCATCAAATTCTTCAAAATTAAGTAATTTCCATAACAAAACCAACAAACACTTCCATCCATGCCTTTGGGCATGTCTTAAGTATAAAAAACTTCACTCTCCTGGACAGGCAACAACAATTCACTATTACTGTTTTTGTGAATCAACATTAATTCAACACTAAAAGCTCTTGGTCCAAAAGGCCGGCCAGCCAGGGGCGGGGAGATGACCGACAGACAGGGACAATACCACCACACAAAACCTTCTTGAAGAGCCTGGAACAGACAGATGTCCAAAACGAAGGAGTAAGGCACTGAGCTACCACACGCAATCAGCAGGGGAAAGTAGGGAAACTGGCCCGGTATCTTAGGTCCCTGTACACAAATGCGAGAAGCCTGGGAAACAAGCAGGAAGAATTGGAAGTACTGGCACAGTCAAGGAGCTATGATGTAATTGGAACAACAAATGTGGTGGGATAGCTTGCAGCCTGCAGCACTGCCATGAATGGGTATAAATTGTTCAGGAAGGACAGGCAGGGAAGCAGAGGTGGAGGTGTAACACTATATGTAAAAGAGCTGTATGATTGCTCGGAGCTCCACTATGAAAGCGGAGACAAGCCTGTGGAAAATCTCTCGGTTAAGTTTAGAGGAGAGAGTAACAAGGGGGATGTCATGGTGGGTGTCTGCTGTAGACCGCCAGGCCAGGAGGAGGAAGTGGATGAGGCATTCTATGGACAACTGACAGTAGTTTCCAGACCACAGGCCCTGGTTCTCATGGGGGCACTAAGGGCACAGGAAGATACCATTCCGATGTGCAGAAAGAATAGCAAATCTAGAAGGTGCCCAGCATGGCTTAGCAGAGAACTCTACGGTGAACTAAAACACTAAAAGGAAGATTACCTACCTTGAGCGGAAAGTGGAGTTGTTTGAGATGGGTGTCCCTGTAGGTGCTCCACCTTAGAATTCTGGCACGTCCCTGCATCTGGATCAGGGAATCTTCTAGAAGCGCTCGTCGTGGCCGCACAGACACCGAGAAGCTGTTTCGCGCCTGCTTTTGTGCCCTTTCGGCACACATGTGGCTTGACCGCCCCCTCCCCCAGTTCATTCTCCATCTAGGAGTGATAAGAATGGACTCTGAAGTAGAGAAAGGGAGGAGAGCAGGTGGTGGAGTACCCACAGGGACACCCATCTCGAAGAACTCCAGTTACCGCACAAGGTGGGTAACCTTCCTTTCTCCTTCGAGGAATGCCTCTATGGGTGCTCCACCTTGGGAGACTCCAAAGCAGTGTGCCAGTTAGGACAGAGGGACTTCGGAGTCGACGTTGTGCATAGTGGACAGAACGGACAGTCTAACTCTTGCATTGGAGCATGATGTTTGGTCAATAGCATAGTGATTTGCGAAAGAGTGGGTTGAAGCCCAAGAGGGACGTTATGTAGAAAGGCAGTTGTGGCTGAGACTGCTCTTGTGGAATGTGAGGTAACATGGTCCAGTAGGGAAGTCCCCATGAGGGTGTAACAGAGATGGATATAGTTCGAGATCCATTTTGATAATCATTGATTTAAGATAGTGTTTCCCATAGATCTTTCAATTGTGGAGACAATCTGTTAGTTGTTCTGAACGTTTTTGTTCTTTCCAGGTAGAAGGCCAAAGCGCATCGGACTTAGAGGGCGTGAAGAACGGCGTCGCACAGCGTGGAATGAGGGTTCATCGTGAATATAGGTAAGTGAAAGGTTTGGTTGATATGAAAGGTAGAGGATACCTTGGGAATAAATTTTGGCTGAGGTTTGAGCATTACTTTGTCTTTGTGAAATACGGTATATGGAGGTATAGCCATCAGAGTGGCCAGTTCACTGGGCCGTCATGGGTACGTGATGGCTACGAGGAAGTCCACTTTCATAGATAACTGGCTGAAAGAACACATTACGGTTGGCTCAAATGGGGGTTTAGTTAGTGTTCTGAGGACTAAATTAAGATCCCAGATAGGACTAGGTGGACGTATGTTCAGGTATAGATTCTGTATGCCCAGCAGGATCCTCTTGATAACTGGGTGTGAAAATAAAAAATTTTTGTTATGAAAGGCTGTGATGGCAGTGAGATGTACTCTTATGGAGCTGATGGAGAGCCCTATTTGTTTTATGTGCAGCAAATATTCCAGGATCATTTTAATCGATATGGAAGTTGGAGCAGTCTTATGTTTGTTACACCAATTATGAAATCTGGATCACTTTTGCGGGTAAGTTTTGCATGTGGAAGATTTTCAGCTGTTCAACAGGATATGTTTTACTGCTTCAGAGCATTGTCGTTCCTTCTGCTGGAACCAAGGAGGAACCAGGCTGTCAGATGTAGTTTTTCAGGTTTTGGGTGAATTAAGCAACCTCTGTGTTATGTCAAGATGTCCCTCATCAGGGGAGGGCAATCAGTTGCTGTATTGACATCTCCATGAGGTAGGTGTAGGTGTACCATGGCTGTCTGCAGCAAGTTGGGGCTGTCATTATGACCAGTGCCAATTCGTATTGAACTTTGAGTAGTGTTTGCTGAATTAGTGTAATGGGCGGAAAGGTGTAAAGCAGTTCCTTATTCTACAGGAGAAGGAATGCGTTGCCCAAGGAGCTAGGTCCTATCCCTGCTCTGGAGCAAAACTTGTTGTTTGTGTTTGTAGCAAATAAATCCACAGTGGGGAAAGCCCACTGTCAGAAGATATATACCATGTGGGGGTGGATTTCCCGTTCGTGATTGTTTGTAAAGGACCTGCTGAGGAGGTCGGAAATTGTATTGTAGAGACCAGGTACATATGAGGCCGAAATTGTAACGCTGTTTTCCAAGCATCAGTTCTCCAGCACCATAGCTTCCGTGCAGAAGGGTTTTGATCATGTTCCCTCATCTGTTTATATAAAACATGCATGCTATGTTGGCTGTCATGATCTTTACGTGCTGGTACCTTAGGAGGTGCTTGAAGTGACAGTAGGCATATCGAACAGTGAGGAGCCTTAGTATGTTTATACATAGCACTGATTCTTGGATTGACCATCTGCCCTGAACTGTTAATTGATATAAATGAGCACCCCATCCCATGAGGGACACGACAGTTGACAAATAAATAGAAGGAGCCTGCTGAACAAAGGGTACCCCGTGTGAGGTTGTGAGGATTTGTCCCACACAGTATGGATTGCTTTATTTCTCTTGGTAGTGAGATTTATCTTGTGCATGGAGTGATATCGAGGTTTATAAACCTTGGCTAGCCAAAGTTGTAAAGGTCGCATGTGCAGTCTTGCATTTGTGCCAACTTCAGTAGTTGTGACCATATAACCATGTAGCTGTAGGCAGCTGCATATAGTGATTGTTGTAGCCTTAAACGCTAGGTTAAATCTGTGATAGTTCTGAATCTGGAATCTGGAAGGTAAGCTCTGGTTTGTGAATCTAGGCCTGCGCCTATGAATTCTATTATTTGTAGGGTTTGTACTGTAGATTTTTAAAAAATTCAGTAAGAGGCCCAGATTTTGAAAGGTTGATATGGTAAGTCTGAGTGCTCAAAGTGCATCCTGGTCTGTGCAGGCCTTGAGCAGGCAGTCGTCTAAATATGGAAAGATAATGATTCTCCGTTTGCGCAGGTGGGCCGCAACTACTGCGAGCATCTTCAAGAAGACTGTAGGAGCTGTGGAGAGACCAAAGGGTAGAACGGTATATAGGTAATGGTTATTGTTCACAGTATACCTAAGGTATTTTCTATGAGCAGGGTTGATAGAAATATGAAAATAAGCAACTTGCAAGTCGAGAGCTGTAAACCAATCCCCCTGTTCAAGAGTTGGGATGATGAAAGAGTGCAACCATTATGAACTTTTGAGGTTTTATATATTTGTTCAATTTTGTAAGATCGAGGATTGGTCGCCAGCCACCTGATTGCTTTTTGGTGAGAAAGTATGGTGAATAAAAAAACCCTGCCTTAATGGTGGGTTGGAACTGTTTCTGTTGCACCCATGAGGAGATTATGTGATCTCCTGTTGTAGAAGTTGTTTGTAAGTGGTGTCCCTAAGGAGAGACGAGGAAGGGTAATGGAATAAGAAATGAAGGGGATGATATATCCAATCCTAATCGTATCAAGGACTCATTTGTCCGTAGTTATGGTTACCCAAGAATGGTAGAAGCACTGAAGGCAGTTCTTATAGGAAATGGGGTGATTTGGAACTTCAGGGCAGTCTTGTAAGCCTCTGACTGTAACTTCAAAACTGTGGTTTTGAAGTGGCAGTTGAGGAATTGAAGTTTGATTGGGGGTTGTCTTCTACATTGCGTGTGCTGTCTAGCATGTGGTGGTTGTTCCTGTTGCCTATAATCAGATCTGGACTAGAACCGATAACTGGAGTTGTATGGTTGGTATCGGTATGATTTGCATCTTGTTATGGGTGTGTAAATTCCAAAAATATGTAGAGTTGCTCTGGAATCTTTAGATGTGTGCATCAGCTCATCTGTCTTTTCAAAAAACAACTTTTTCTTATCAAAGGGTAGGTCTTCGATTGCCACCCGAAGCTTGCCCAGGAAGATCTGCGGAATGTAACCAGGAAGATCAATGCATCACTATCCCTGTGGCTAGAGTGCAAGCTGCTGTGTTGGCTACGTTGAGAGCTGCTTGCAGAGCTGTGCTTGATATTAGTTGACCTTTAATTACTGTGTGGAATTGTTGTTTTTTATTAACTGGAATATGCTAAATAAAGTCAGCCAATTTAAGGTAATTGTCATGGTCATAATTCGTGAGCAAAGCAGTGTAATTTGCGACACGAAGTTGTAGTGTCACTCCCTAGGAGCTCCTCTTTTTTAAAATTTTCCTTGTCCTGGGGAGTGCATCTGTTACATTGCTGCTTATGCCTTTGGTTGGCAGCTTCCACGACTAGAGAATTTGGTGGTAGGTAATTGAAAAGGTATTCAGAATCCTTACTAGGGATATAGTATTTCTTATCTGCTCTCTGGCATGTAGGGACAATTGTCGCAGGTGTCTGCCAAATGTCATTTGCTGGGTCTGTTAAGGCTCCATCCATCGGGTGATCCTCGTGGATGACATCCTAAGAATTTTATGTTGGGATTCTTGAATGGTTTGATTAGGGATCTTTAGAGAGCCTGATACAAAGCGGAATACATCTTGAAGTTGTTTAAAGTCACCAGCCGTGGTAGGTGGCGAGGGGACAATCGCCTCATCCAGTGATGATGATGAATCATGGGGTGGAGAGGTGGTTCTGGATCCTCTCCCTTTTCAATAGATTGGTGGAATTTTAGCTTTAGGTGGGGGTCAGTGTACTCTTGAAGTGGATGGCCTTGATGAGGAAGCAGAATAATGCGATCAGGGGTCCCAACGTGGCCAGTTAGGTGGGTAGGTGGGTGCTTGGACATACTATGGGGAAGCATAACATGGAAACGGTGGGAAATTAGGTGGTTGAAGTCCATGGCTCCATGTTGTAGGCGATCGCAGTTGAGGTGAAAAATCTCTGTCTTTGGTACTCAGCTTTGGCACTGCTCGAAAATTGGATTAGAGAAAGTGTGCCTGCGTAAGACAGTGATGCAAGGGAGCCTACTGTGCCATAAACTAGGATGATGGAGAGACGGCATGGTGAGTGTCTTGAGTTTACCAGCCGTGGTTTTTTAAGACAATTGTTCTGTCCCTATGGTCCGACGGTATTGATGCAGACCTTTCGTGGAACTTATCAGTCGTCGTACCCGAGGAGCTTACTGCCTCTTTGGTATGGTCAGGTTTTAGAGCTGGTGATGTAGATCGTCTCCTTTTAGAGGACAACCTGAGGCAGAGTTAAATGCTGCGTTGGAAACTGCACAAGCTGTGAAGCTGGTTCAACTTGTCCAGGGTCAGAAGCTGGTCTAAAGGACCATTCCATAAGAAGCTTAAGGCGAAGTTCCCTGTCTCGCCTAGCTCTTGAGCTCAGGTTGTTGCAGTAGGGGCATTTTTGTGAAATATGCCCTTCTCTGAGGCACCTGATACAGGTATTGTGACTGTCAGATGCTGGCATGGCATTGCAGCCTTTTTCACAGTGCTTAAAACCAGAGGAGCCTGGCATGACTAACTCTGGGGAGAAACGAAGGATTTTTTTAAAAAAAATTACAAAAGGAAAATAAAAGAGGGTATTGAAAGAAAATGAAGGAAAGTATAAAATGACGTTCAAAAATTGATGAGCTGAAGAGAGAGGTGAAGCCCCGTCCAAGACTGTGAGCAGGTGAGAAGGAACTTGGGGTGTGAATGGGGTCAAGTCATGCACGCGTCAAAAAGGCATGAGACAGCCTCTCAGCGCCCACATGGCCATGACGAGCAGAACTAGAAGGTTCTCCAATCCAGATGCAGGGGTGCACCAGAATCCCAAGGTGGAGCACCCACAGGGATGCTCCTTGAAGGAGAAGGGAAGCTTACAAGAAGTGGGAGCTTAGACAGATGACTAAGGAAGAGTATAGAGACATTGCTCAGGCCTACAGGGATAAAATCAGAAAGGCCAAAGGGCAAATGAAGTTGCAGCTAGCAAGAGATGTGAAGTAACAGGGTAACAGGAAGGGGTTCTACAAGTATGTTAGTAACAAGAAGAGGATCAGGGATGGTGTATGTCCCTTACTGAATGGGGCAGGCAACCTAGTGGAGGATGATGCGGAAAAGCTGAAGTACTCAATACTTTTTTTTACCTCCGTCTTCACAGGCAAGGTCAACTCCCAGGCAACTGCACTGGACAACACAGAATGGGGAGAAGGAGAGTGGCCCTTGGTGATGGAAGGTCAGGTTAGGGACTACTTAGAGAAGTTGGATGTGCACAAGTCTATGGGGCCAGATGAACTTCTTCATAGGGTGCTGAGGGAGTTGGCTGATGTGATTGCAGAGCCGCTGGCCATTATCTTTGAAAACTCGTGGCGAACAGAGGACGTCCTGCATGATTGGAAAAAGGCAAATCTAGTACCCATCTTTTAGGAAGGGAAAAAGGAGGATCCAGGGAACTACAGACCAATCTACCTCCCTGGAAAAATCATGGAGCAGGTCCTCAAAGAATCCATACTGAAACACTTGGAGGAAAACAGGGTGATCAGGAATAATCAGCATGGATTCACCAAGGGCAAATCATACCTGACCAACCAGATTGCCTTCCATGATGAGATGACTGGCTTTGTGGATACGGGACTAGCTGTCAATATGATATACCTTGACTTTAGCAAAACTTTCGATAGGGTTTCCCATAGTATTCTTATCAGCAAGTTAAGGAAGTATGTGTTGGATGAATGGACCATAAGGTAGCTAGAAAGCTGGCTAGATCATCAGGTAGGGATCAATGGCTCAATGTCTAGTTGGCAACCAATAACAAGTGGAGTACCCCAGGGGTTGGTCCTGGGGCCAGTTTTGTTCAACATCTTCATTAAGGATCTGGATGATGGGATAGATTGCATGCTCAGTAAGTCTGTAGGTGACACCAAGCCGGGGGGAACAGTCAATATGCTGGAGTGTAGGGATAGGATTCAGGGAGACCTAGCCAAATTGGAGCATTGGGCCAAAAGATATCTCATGAGGTTCCACAAGGACATGTGTAAAGTCCTGCACTTAGGACTGAAAAATCCCATGTACTGCTACAGGCTGGGGACCGAGCAGCTAAGTAGCAGCGCTGTAGAAAAGGACCTGGGGGTTATGGTGGATAGGAAGCTTGATATGACTCAACAGTGTGTTCTTGTTGCCAAAAAGGCCAATGGCATACTGGGCTGCATCAGTAGGAGCATTGCCAGCAGATCAAGGACTGTGATTATTCCCCTCTATTCAGGACTGGTGAAGCGCATTTTGAGTACGGTGTCCAGTTTGGGGCCCCCACTACAGGAAGGACGTGAACAAATTAGAAAGAGTCCAGTGGAGGGCAACAAAAATGATTAGGGGGCTGGGGCACATGACTTACGAGGAAAGACTGAAGGAACTAGGCTTATTTAGTCTGCAGAGGAGACTACTGAGGGAGGATTTAATAGCAAAGTCCAACTATCTGAAGGGTGCTCCAAAGAGGAGGGAGCTAGGCTATTCTCAGTGGTGACAGAACAAGGAGCAATGGTTTCAAGTTGCAGCTGGGGAGGTCGAGGTTGGATATTAAGAAAAACTGTTTCACTAGGAGGGTGGTGAAGTATTGGAATGCGTTACCTAGGGAGGTGGTGGAATCTCCATCTTTGGAAACTTTTAAGGCTTGGTTAGAGAAAACCCTGGCTGGGTTGATTTAGTGGGAGTGGTCCTGCTTTTAGCAAGCGGTTGGACTAGATGACCTCATGAGGTCCCTTCCAGCCCTAATATTCTATGATTGTATATGGCCTTTTGTGTTTTGCAATAATAAAATTTACCACAGAATCCACCCCTTATGAGAAAATTGTACTCCAGCATCCAAGTTATCCTTCTATCTCCCACACCAGGTTACCTGGTGGAGGGGGGGAAGTGCGGTGTGGAAGGGACCCGGTTATTTGAAATGACCCATGTGAATGGGATTGATCCATAGGCAGTGGGTGAAAATTCCCTCAGGTGGGCTAGCTCCCCAGCCCTCCTGTTTCACTCAAGGCCCCAGCCCAGGTCCTGTTAGTCCCCAAGTCTCTCCTCCCCCCACACATATTTGCCTTCCCTTCCTGCTGCAATTTCCCCCCTCGCTCATCCCTGCTGTTGTTCGCTACACTGGGGGAAGGTTGTGTGTGGAAGAGAAGGGGGGCGTTAATTAAGGGAGGATATGGTGGCAAGCGCCCCTGGGGTGGGGCTGGAGGCAGAAAAGGCAAGACAGGAACCTAGCCTCCATGAAGAGAAGCTTCACCTCCTTGCCCATGTTGATAAACCTGTCATCCCTTTTTAGGGGGCCACTGACTCCTCTACGCTGGGCCTGGAATTGCTGTCAGCAGGCCTGCCCTCATATCTATGAAAAGGAGAGAAATGTAACTGAAGAAGTTATATTTTCTTGAGTCCACAGATATCTTGAAACCAAACAGAGAGAGGTGTCCTCCCCAATTCATCTCTACAGGGCATTAAGTTTGACAATTAAGTCCGATAATGGTAAATATTACTAGTTGACTGTTGATCATTTTAGGACAACCCCACAGCTAATTAGTATTTATCTCACTCCCAACAATTTCCTACATGTTCTTAGTACTAACAGTGCCTATGCAGCTGCTGTAGCTCCCCAACTTCTACCCTGCAGTTATGTTATCTTTGCAAAAATCTGCTGAAAACCAATGACTGAACGTAAGGGAACATAAAAGACATTTAATGTAATATTAAAATAAAAATGCAAGCTACTGTATTTATTGCATTATTTAATTTCATCTGTTAAAACAGAAAGGTAACTAATTCATCAGTAGTTGTCATAGTTAAAGTATATCATGTCTAGATATCCCAATTTATGGGAGGTGCAGCTTGGCATTGCTGAGACTCAGGAACATTTCAGGAAGCAGCCCTTACTGGGGCTGCACAAGCACCTTCTCGTCATACCTAATTTTTACACCCGAGATTAAAAAATAATAGAAACAATTTATATTCAAGAGGAGCATAATATGCTGAGATGGCAAATAGGCACACTTTGGCTGAAGACAAGCAGAAACTGAAAAATGTTAACTCCAGGAAGTCTAAGTTACATAATATGAAAACAGACATCTTATCATCTGCTACTTATGGTGAAACCTCTTCTACTTCTGAGAACAATATTAAACATGTAATTTCCTAGATTGTTCTGGGGTTTTCTTCATTTCTACAGTATAAGTTAGGTAAATCAGACTTCTGTGATCCAAGATGTGAGGTGGAATAATTCTGGATTAGGATGCAGCACGCACAAGCCCTCCTGGGTCAGAAAGCCCGATATCACTGGTAGGAGATATGGAAACTCCTATCCAGTCTGAGAAGACAAGTAGTGACTGGCCCAAGCTAAGGCAATTAAAATGACTTAAGATCGACAAGGAAGAAACTGCAGCAAATTGCAGTAAACTTACCTACCAAAAGAACCCAAGAACCAAATGGTACAGCTGTAGGCCAAAGTGCTGAGAGTCTAATCTTATATCATCTTTGGAATAAAAGGCGAGGTGATGCACAAAAGAGAGTTGACTCTCTTCCTTAGAGCCTCCTGAACTGCATTTTTCAGTAGATGAGTTGGAACTCAGTCACTGACTTGGCATATGAACACACCAAAGGTATCAAACCATCACTATTTTGGAGACCTCTGCTTCAAAATGGATTGTTCAGATTTCTTTGATATAGCTAGCAAAGAAGATTTGCTAGGTCTGTGTCAACACAGAAGCAGCCTCAGGCTGGAATTACAGGCATCTATGATGGCAGCCTCCAGGACTGATTCCATATAATACTTTCAAAACATATATAACCCATGTACCTAGTCACATTCATGCCAAGTGCCTCTCCCCTGTGCAGAGCAGACCACCCATATTTGCCACTGAGCGATATTTCAGCCACTCTAACAACCGTTTCAAATTGTTGAGCTTCCTTCCAGCCCCCTTTTTTGCATGCAATGGGATTACAAAATAGCAGTTAGAGAGAATGACCAATCAACAAAGCATTAAGAAGTGTAACACATAAGGTAAAAGACTACATTGAGTGCATTTACAAGCCAACAGGTAATGCAGATTTGACTTGAAGCCTTATAACCAAGCCAAACTAACTAAAAAGGTTTGAATTTCTAGAGGGGTAGCTGTGTTAGTCTCTGTACAGCAAAATACGAGAGTCCTGTGGCCCTTTAAAGACTAACAAATTTCTTCTTCAGGCATAAGCTTTCGTGGGCTGCAGCCCGCTTCGTCAGATGCATGAAGTGGAAACTACAGTTTAGAGGTAGATATGCACATGCCAGGGTGAAGGAGGGCAAGTGTTAGCAAAGTTAATTCAGTTAGGGTGGATGAGACCTATTCACATCAGTTGATTAGAAGGTTAGAATGTGAGAGTTTGAAGATTCAAAAGTGAGTCAGAGAGCTCTAAAACAGCCCATTTTCCAAAATGGGAGCCAAAAGTCCTTCAAAAGCTGGTGCTCCAGCCCCAAGTATCAGCAACTCAAATCACTCCAGAGAACCAATTCAATTTTCATTTTCACTACTGGCCAAATATTCAGAGAATACCAGGCAACTAGCCAAAAGAGCAGTGGTGAACAGAACTGGAGCAACAGTTAAAATCACATCATCCCCTGCCAGGCACCTCTTTGCTGACTGACCTTAGTAGGGAACTGGCTGGAAAGATCCATAGTTGATGCACATTTAATAGGTGGCACTCTCCTGGCAATGTATCGGGGACTGAGAGGATCAAAGCACTTAAGAGCTAGGGGAGCTCCCTGAAGACCCTACTGTAGAATCTTGTGCTGATATTTATAGAGTGTGGGAAAGTTCCACATTTGCTGCTACTATTTTGTGACTTGAGATAGGGTTTTTGCAAACTGGGTTGAAAGGAGAATAGTATATCCAGTTTGAATAGATGGATCTTCAAAAAAGTGAAAACGTAAAATGTGCAGATTATTACATAATGCAGCACAAATCGCAGGAGCGTTCCTCATCAAAAGAGCAGGGTTCTACTTTAAAAAACCAAAACACCAGGAGATTTTTTTCCTGCCCAATTTTACTAAGGCATTTAATAATATCCCTCATGTAAACTGAGTCAAACACTGACTCCCTGTACTTGTTCATCCTTTTGAATGGGCCATGTATAATGAATGTACATTGTGCCACCTCAGATGAGGCAGGGCTTTATAACTAGCACAGAAGCAGCTTCTGAGCATGCCTATAAGTTTGGGGGAGTTTTCAAAGCTATCACTTAACATTTTTATTTTAAAATATTTATTCTCTACCCTAGCAAAGATATAACTTCAAAGAGAACTGTGCCCCTAACAAATTACAAACTTCAACCATTTTTGCTGTAGCTCTATTAAAAGAAAATGTGTTTTACTTTTGAAAAAAGTGGGAACAGTGTTCTTCCCCCTCCCACTCTCCCTTAACTCAAAACTGGAGATTTTGCTCATACTTTCCAAATGATAATAGTAATGGTCAAGTTCCTAACGAAAGTACATAGAAAAGTTTGAGGTAAGCTATCAAAGTATAGTTTATTCACCCACTACCATAGAACAGTTGCTCACCCCTAGTAAACTGACCTATTTTTTTCTTTCCTTTTTTGAGATTCCAGGGGACAACAATAATACATTTCATGAGGGCTTCAGACACTCATATTCCTATATAGATTCTTGTACTGTTGGGCTTCAGATGACAGCCTTTCCTATATTTGCACTTCACTGCACATCCATTCTGATAATCATATACCTGAATCATAAAGTCATTTTCTTCTTCTACTTCACAAATACATCGAACGATGCCAAAGTCACTGTCTTCTTCCTCGAGTTCCTCATCAGGGTTAGTGGTCACATCAATGTCCTGACTGCAGACATCATCACTCCAAAGCAAACTGTCGGTAGATGATTCACTCAAGGTATCTTCCTCTGGGTCAAAAAGTTAAAGTGAATAAATCCATCAGCGCGATTACAAAAAGGTAAATGAGCGGCCATTCTAAATGGCTGTAAATCTGGAGATATGCATTGCAAGCACTCTGATATACATCAAAGATTCTGTTTTTCAAGTAATTGTACAGTAGTAGACTTAGGTGGTGTTTGTTGTATTTGTACATTATTAGTTAGCAAAGTCATATCTGCTAATTAACAGCTACATCAAAATACCTTTTGCCTTATCGGCACCTTCGGCATTCTTAAGATTTTAGTCCTCAAAACACAAATGAAAGTGTCTCTAAAACAAAACAAAACCAGTCACAAGATTCCTTTCACACTTTAAGTGAGACCTGTTTCCAGTTCTGTAGAAAAGCAGAAGAACCAACCACAATCTGGAAGAAAAGTATGTTTATGGAATGAGTTCACATCTTCAGAGGAGGCCGATTCTATGCAAACAATTACCAAAAGTTTGTCTTCAAGATCTACATTTATTGAAATTGAAGCAGACTTTGTGGTGTTATTTGCAGCTAGATATAGGAGTACTTGGAGAGAACAAAATTTTAACTTCTTTAAAATCAAAGATTCCCTCCCCCCCACCACAAGTGTTGTTTTAAAATCCACTGATGTTGCCACAAGAACTTCTAAAAATGCAAACAAGGCTCTTTACCAATATTTCCAGAGTTGTAACTGCTTTGATAATAAGAACTTGGTTACAGATTTTAAAGCCAGAGCCCACAGAAGGAGATAGTGCTTAGACTATTGCACCCCTGGGAGCCACTGGATCATCATCAGGCATAACGTGCACTAGAGGAAGCCACTGTTCCTCCAACAGGCACTATACCTCCAGGAGTAGTTACTGTACCGCAGTCGCAGGGCACAGCATGTATCCCTCCCACGCGGCTGTGCTGCTGTAGAGCTTTAGTACAGATGCTCCTACACTAACAGGAGAACTTCTCCCATCAGTGTAGTTAACGTTAACCCAACTTCCTGACAGACAGAAGCTATGTTGAGAAAAGAAGCCGCCCCCCCCCCCTTAATACCGGACTATTTACAGAGGGGGTAAGGTCAGTGTAACTGTCACTCGGGGGTGTGGAGTTTTCACTTCCCCGAGTGACGTAGTTATATTGACGTAGGTCTATTGTGCAGACCAGAACCCAGTCCCAACGCAGAGGAACAAGGAGTGAAAGGAAGGCTTTGAACTGTCTCCCTTCTTGTGCAGCTGGGCAAAGACCTATTGCTCACAAACAGAGAAGAATTGATCGGGGAAGTAGAAG
>ML685852.1:4243466-4326222 GCA_007922175.1 Pelusios castaneus | reverse complement strand
ATTTGGGCACCTACCTCCTACTGATTTCACATATTGGGAATGTTTGTTTCACTACCTCTCCTCATATTCAAAAACAGTTAAAATATTTTTGCTCAAAATTACCAAAAAAACAAGAGTTACTTTTGAGCAGAAACCAAATCTAGAAGAATTCAGTCTGAAACTTCCAAGTCTTGGAAAGATATGAGCAACTGAAAACAGGAATTAAAAGAGTGAACTGTTGCACAACATTAATACAGTGGTCACTGTTGCTCTGTTATTTCCTGGTACTGCAGAAAGCTAGCATCTTGCTAGTTACTTTTGAGTTACCATCTGAACTGACTTTTGACAGACATTTGTATGCAGTATGGTACAACTGGAGTTATCCTCAATCCACTCCCACAGTCATCACCTTCCTATATATCTATCTTTTTTTAACTTCCACCTCTTCCTCTTATGAATTTGTAAAAGCCGAAACTCTGTAGTTGCTTTTGAAGACAAAGAGAAGAAAACTCTATTTTGGACGGGTAGTATTCTATACTTTCTCTAGTGCTTGAAATTTGTTACATTAAGATTAAAATTATACTGTAACACTATTTAGAATAAAACTGGTTTTAATAAACTGAAAATTGTTATACTTGCATTTGTTTTAATAATTGTTGCTATGTAGAAAGATTTATGAATTGGCATTAAATACATCTCAAAATTGAAGGAGCTAGACCATTCTACAAAAATCTACAATCTGGGGTTCTCATCACAGAACTTAATCCTGATGCAAGAAATACACACATTTCTTGTTCACACACTTATGGGAAGCATGCTCACTTACCTGGGAATCAGTAGTATTTGGTAAATCTTATTCAGAAATCTGTAAGAGGTTCTATGAGAAGCCCTTCTATCAGAACCTAAACCTTTCTGGCCAAAGTAATGGCCACTTAAAGCCAACTTCCAGGAAAGGTATAAGAGGGACGTTTCCAGGGGTCCAAATGAGGGTCCCATAAGTACCAATAAGACCAGGATCAGGTCCCAGGGAGGATAGGTTCTCTTACTTAGGGGTACAATCTTTCTAGGCCCTTGAGAAATCAGATAGACATCTCATGTGAAAAAACAGACCAGTATGTGGGCAGAAAGCCAATACTGCTTTAAAATAAACCTTGATTGTGGAAATAACTAAAAACTTCAGGTGGAGTAAGTATTCGAGTATTTCCTGCAGTGTCAAGTGAGGTCCTCCTTCAGGAGGAGCTTAAAGTCACTGCAGATTTGGCAACTGTCCCTGACAGGAGCCTTTCTTAAGCACTTCAGGCAACTAGAGTGTGTGTTGCTCTGGGGCATAACCTTATTGCAGGAAGCACAGGGCATTAAGCTTGTGCCCAAGACATGCCTCAGCAATAGAACAGACAAAACTCCACTAACAGATACACAAAATATTTTAAACCGAGTAAAAACTATTAAGCATTTATCACTACCATATACAAATAGTGAAAAGACTACTGAAAATGCTTGCTGAAGCAAGGAGAACATCCAGCAACCATCACAGATGATAAGAAGAAACTGAGCGAGGAGATGTGCTGGGTCAGTTGGCCCTTTACACTGGTGCTATGAGTGAATGGCACTTAAGCTGCCCCAACAGGTACCAGAGAGAAAGATTTTTGTCAATTGCTTGGTGTGCACACACCGACAGGCACCAGATGGAAAAATTTTCAGTGACTGTGCTTTGAGTGACACACCCCTACTACAGTGGAATGGACATGTGCAATCACTCAAAGAGTTAGGAACCTTTCAGTCTGCATTTGTAGGTCGAGTAGAAAGGTGGTTTAATAAAGTCGACTTAAATTTCATTAAGTCGACTTTATTTTCCTTAAGTCAACTTAAGCAAGCTGCTTAAGTCAACTTAAGGAAAGTGTAGTGTAGACGCAGGGCACATTAAGTCGACTTAAGCCAAGCTTAAGTCGACTTAATATACAAGTGTAGACGCAGCCTATGTGACTGGCAAAGCGTATCCCTTCTGGACAACGGGACAGTGAATATCAGCTACATCAGTCTAACGATGACTGCAGTACGGCTCTCCTGAACTTGGCATCTGCCCTGGCAACTATATCCAATGGATGTTTTGGAGACGTTGTCCTTGCGTATAAATTTATTGATTGAGTCATGTGTTTCTTCTGATCAGCCACTCAACTCAATGGCTGTGCTCTTTACTCAGCAAGGAAATGCCATGCTATTCACATTTTACCTTTAATGGATTATTACAAAAGAACTGATGACAATTCAAGCACAAAATGGCACCACCTCTCCTATAAAGTCACTGACCATGGAAAAAAAGCTTTAAACTGGGGGCAAGAGAGGGGCACACTAAAAAACTAAAGCCACTTTTTAAACAAAAAAATGTATTTTACCAGACTTAGATTTCTTTTTCTTCTTCTTTGACTTTGACCTTACACAGTCTTTGGCTTTCTTCTCTTTATTCTTCTCTTTGTCTTTAACAGCTGAAATTAGATAAAATTGCAGCTTGTTAGAAGGCTCCACTCTGCATCATTTACATTTGTACTTAGATCCACATACTTCATGTAACTACGGACAACAGATGCAAAAAGAAGGTTTTGTTGATTTTTGTTTTTCCTCTCACTCTGTGCTCAAATACTAGCACATAGCTGAGTGATTAATAAAAATCACAGTACTATTTATTTGTATTGTAGTAGCACATAATGACCCCAACCAAGATTGCATATATAACGCTGTGCTGCACATACAGAGTAAAAAAAGTCCTTGCTCTGATAATTGAAGAACACAAAGAAATTAAAAGATTTTTCTGCCAGGAACTTACTCTACTGCTGACTAAGAACTGTGCATATTCTATTGTTTGTTAGCCTACCTCTATGCTCTCAGCATGTCCCCTTTTTGGTATGACACCACCTATTATGTCATATTTTAGACTAAGTTCTCTGGGGAAGGAACCATAATTTTCTGTGCCTTTATAGCATCTATGTGACAAGCAACATTGGAGGGCAGGACACCTGAGGTGGGCCACGTGTCCACACAGACTCCCCTCCCCTCCCCTCCCGTTCCTAGCATAGTACCATGCGGGCTCCCTGACCCTTTCCCCAGCACTCCTGCGGGGCTGGCTCCCTACCTGGCTCAAATGAGTTCAATCCAGCCCCTGGAGTAAACACTTGCCCAACATCCCCCTCTCCCCCCACCACCCTCAACCCCCCACCCTCTGGCCATGCTCAACCCCCCCCCCCCAAATCCCCCACCCCAGACCTGGCTCTGGACTCCCACCCACCCCACCCCAGCGCTCTGCACCTACTGCCACCCCAACTCTTTCCCTCCCCCTTGGGGTTCCTACTGACTGCAGTCTGCACTGCAGACCATGGTTGCCTCGGCAGGAGAGGAAGGGGTTAAAATTTCCCCCTTTGCCCTGGCTACCTGTTGGAGGGGGGAGGGTACGGCAGCTTCTCTCTCAAAAAGCTAGGGTGCAGAGCTCTAGGCTGCCGAGAGACTGCTGTCCGTTGCCGAGAGTGCAGTAATTTTGACACCCCTGGTGTACAGCAATGGAACCTGACGTGGTTGACACTTTTAGATGCATCCATAATATAAAGGAAAGGAGACATATATAACTCGATTAACTCCTCAGGATATGCCAGTCAACAAGTTTTTTAAAAAGTTATTTTGATTTCTGATTATTAGAAATCAAAATGATTAAGGCCAAGAAGAATGGAATATCACATAATAAATTCCTTCCTACACACAAAAAACACTGTCAGGGGACAGTTTTTGCAACTCAAACTATTTCATCAATAATGCAAACCCACGAAGTGCAGGAAATAAATAGTGAAGTCTACAGATCCAAACACCCAAATCACTTGTAACCCACCCACCATAGGCAGCATGTATCACACCGAATTTAACACACCCCACAGCACATGCACAGCCTTAATGAGTCTGGTCTATCAAACAAACTCTTAGTTAAGCAACAGTGATTTGGCAGCTGTCACAGGAATGCAACTCTTAGACCTGAACATACAAAGCTTTAGCTCAGTCCTTTTCTCTCCCTGCACCTTCAGCATCCCTGCTGCTTTTGGAAAGGTGCAAAAGTGGAACCCTTATTAATGTTCTGTCGGCTACAAATTCTACTCTTCCAGCAGGGCTGCCTCAGCCAGCCAGTCATCTACAGCTTACTGTTTATCATGTGTCAAGTCTGACAAACCACAAGAGGCTCATCAGAGTGGGACTACCAGGAAGTACATGTTCCTGAGTCAGGAGGCCTTACTGTAGGGAAAACAGGTCTCTGTTAGGGAAGACATGGATGGCAACCCAGATCTCCCACATATATACTCTTGCCCACATTCTTGTTTTCCCCCTGCTCCCAACAAATGGCACATTCCCACCCTATTTCCCTCTATCTTATGGACAGCCACTATCATCCAGGTCCTCCTGCTGCTGTCCATTCTTCCACCCTGGTCAGATGGAGATGGTGAGCTGTCATTTATTCTTGCTAGAATTGCTTACTGTCATGAAAAATTAGGGGAACAATTTTTTAAATTGTTAAAAGATTTTCAACTGGCACTCGCAGACACAGGTGACCAATGTGTAAAGTCTGGGGTTTGAGAGGACCACGACCATTTAGCAAGAGAAACCTGAAAAAAAGAAGGGAAGATACTCCTAAAGTAAATTTCAAAACAGTGGTTTTTTAATGTTTATCTTATTCCAGGAACCCTTGTCATGCTTGCAATATCTCCCAAAACTCAGGCATGTCAGTGTATTCCATTTTGAGGTTTCTAAACAAGGCAATTAAGTTAAGTTAAAAAGGTTTTAAAGACCTGCCAAAGCCAAGTGTCCTGCAATTTTAACTATGGGACTAATACCAGCACCTCCTTCTAATATGTTGTTCCACACTGTTTGAATTGAAACAACTGCTTTGATTTGCTGAAATAGTCTGATCTGATCCTATGACTTACACTTCTATGCATTTATTTTTCCCTCGAATACTTAAGTTTTCCATCTTCAAACATATGACAAAATGGGATTTCTCCCACAAAAGCTCATGCATTAAATAAATTTAAGTATTTAAAAGTGCCACAAGACTCCTTGTTCGTTTTCTAAACACAGGAGTTACTTATGAAAAGAGCACAGTTTTCCCCCTTTTTTAAAGCACCTTTAAGTGCATAGTGTGATTACAGAGCAATCATGTATTTGTGTTGGAATCAGATGAAATCTATAAAATAAAAATTGCTATACCAACTGAGAGAGAAGGATAAAGTTAGGATGAATATTTAGATTCATTAGGCCAAGAGTTGCCTGAGATTCAAATGCCCTCACTACTGAAAAAGAGGTCAAATAAAAACAAGAAAATTTTAAAAACTTTTTTTTGCCCAGAGCTAAGCAAAAAACAATCAGCAATAGCCATACAAAAATTAACATTAACTTGTGATCTGAGACATAAAACTTGTAAAACTCTGAGATGGCTCTGCACATTCAGTCTAATGGATTTTGCACCACCTTGTGGTGCCTTATCATAAAAAGTTCCTTCTAGCAGCGTTAGATACAGAACTTTCCAGAGGGGTAGCCGTGTTAGTCTGTTGTACAGCAAAGAACGAGAGTCCTGTGGCACCTTATAGACTAACAGATTTTCTTCGGCATAAGCTTTCGTGGGCTATAACCCACTTCGTCAGATGCACGAAGTGGAAATCACGGAGGAGAGGTATATATACACATGCCAGGATGGAGGACGGCAAGTGTAGGCAAAGTCAGTTCAGAGAGCAGATGGGGCCTATTCACACCTGTTGATAACTAATAATACAGAACTATTGCACTGCTGCCTTTTACCACAGGGTCACAACCAACGTTCCCTCTAAGGTTTGGCGGCTTGTGTGCAAAATTTTCAAGCCGTGTGCAAAACTTTTTCTGAATAAAATTTTTGTGCAAACTCACATGACAGAAATTATAGGCATTAATTGAAGTTAAAGTGATTGTAAGCAGAATTAATTAATTGTGTTTAATTAATTGAATATGAATGAACTTTGAATTGAAATTTAATTTTTAGAAAGGTTTTATTTAAAATTAATTTTTAAAAAGCTTTTTAAAAAGGAAGGAAGGAGGAGAAAAAGAAAAAAGAGAGAAGGAAGGAGGAGAAAAAGAAAAAAGAAGGAAGAGAAAGGAAGGAAGCAAAGAAAGAAAGAGGAGGAAAGAAGGAAGAGAAAGAAGAAAGGAAGGAAGGAAGAGGAAGACGAGAAGGAAAGAAGGAAGAGAAAGAAGGAAGAGGAAGACAAAGAAGAGAAAGAAAAAAGAAGGAAAGAAAAAGGAAGGCAAACGAGAAAGAAGGGAAGAGAAAGGAAGAAAAGAGAGAAGGTGGGAAAAGAAAGGCAGAGAGAAGGAAAGAAGGAAGAGAAAGAAGGAAGGAAAGAAAAAGGAAGGCAAACAAGAGAAAGGAGGAAAGAAAAAGGAAGGCAAAGAAGAGAAAGGAGAAAAGAAAAAGAAAGAAAGAAGCCGAGGCCAGTGGCGGCGGGGACCCGAACGCGGTCCCGGGAGGCCGCCGGCAGGGCAGAGTAGACCCCAGCACTGGAGGCCGATCCTGTCGGCGGAGTGGAGCCGACCCCGGCCCTGGGCCGGGAAGTCGAGGCAGCCGGCGGGTGGGAGCCCGGGAGCCTGCCCCGGCCGCATGGGGGAGGCAGGCAGGCGTGCGCACATGCCCCGGCCCTGAGCCTGCCTGATCCGCCCTGGGGGCGGGGAGGGCCAGCCCAGGGGCCGGGCTCAGGTCGGGTCTGCTGCGGCAAAGCCGCAGCCCCGGGGGTGGGGGGGGGGGGGCGGGGGGGGGCTGCCGGCCTGCGCGGGGGTCCCTCAGTGCTGCGTGGGGGTTGCGACGGCCGCGCACCTGCGCAGCTTAGAGGGAACACTGGTCACAACCTAGTGATGGCAAAATCATAAAGGGAACAGAGTACTCTCGTCACCTCAGTTCCTTCCTCTGAAAAGCCAGACACACAGAACAAACAAGACAAAAAGGAGTCCTGTGGCACTTTTAAAGACTAATGTATTTATTGCCTAAACTTTCATGAAGTGGGATTGTGCCCACGAAATAGAAAATGTCATATGTTAGCTGTAAATATATACGAACAGAGAAGGGTGGGTCTCAAGGTCAATTCAAACAGTTCCAGAGGGACAGTCTGGTAGCCTATCTCAGCAAAGTAAACAATGTTAATAGAGGGGTATTTCTTTGTATGTATACATACAGTTAACATATTACATTTTCACCTTCTCAGCTCTTGCTTACAAGGCCCTCTTCCCCACTGTTTGAATCAATACAACTTGTTTACCTTACTTGTTTACTGAGTGCTTGTCAAAGAGACTGAAGCACTGCTTTGCCTAATCCACAGCTGAAAGCCAAGTACAGAGTATTGTGTTTAGTGAAAATGCGCACCAAAGTTCAGGTTGCAGCTTTTGTAAATTTCAGAAACTGGCATCTTATGCAAACAAAGGAAGTAGTCACACCTCATAGAAATTGGTCAAACCAGAGCAGATGCAGAAACTTTTATCAATGTATAGCATTCAGAATATATACTGTTTAATCCACCAAGACACAGTCTTGGGAACTAGATCTACAGGGGTAGCTGGGTTATCATATACCCTGTGTGGATCTTGGCATAAGACACAAACTATCTAGATAAATTTACAGAAGTTTCTAATTCTGCCTGATAGGTTTCTTCTGACATCTGAAGTATGCAGGATAGAGTCTTCCTTTGTAAAGTAAAGCTTAAGGGGAAAAAACCTAACAAATTAATGATCTGCTTGATGTGGAGATAAGACATCACTTCAGATAACTATATGAGATCAGGTCTAAGAACTACCTTGTCCTTACGAAAAAAAGAAGTGAAAGGTGGATCAGCCATAAGGGCATTCAACTCATTCTTTCTCCTGATCAATGTGATGGCAATAAGAAAAGCCCTTTTGATAGATAAATGAAATAAAGAACACTCAGCCAAGGGTGAAAAGGGCAATTTTACCAGCACTAAACTGAGGTCCCAAGAAGGGATAGAATACTTAGAGGTATACACATTTGATAAACTCTTTGCAAATCTTTTAACCTAACAATGAATAACTGGCAACCTATCATCAACTTGAGTATGATATGCAAAGATGGCTGCCAAATGACTTTCTAATGATGAGATAGATGAGCGGTTTTCAAACTCTCTTGCTCGGGACCCAATTGAAAAAAATAATTTATGCCCATGACCCAACAATTACATCTTTCAGCAATGCATTCCAGTGTTTCACCAGCGGCAGCAAGGGGCTCTGCAACCCAGCACCTGAGGGTCTGCAACCTGATTCTGGGTCTCAACTGGTAGTTTGAAAACCACTGAGTTAGATAATCTATTTAAAGAATCGGAGGCTAAGTAGCCCAGAACATAAGGGATGGAAGCAAATATAGGGTAATCGGACCTCCCCTTCACCTACATCTGAAATCTGGTCCACTTAAAATGGTAACTTCTAGTAGGCTGTTTTTGACAGTTTAATTAGCATCTGAAGGCTGCACTAGATTGGTCTGTACACCTGAGATAACCAGTGGTGCATAGGTCCCATTCTCAGATGCACAAAAGCCGTTGCTGCCATGAGACCCATGTGTAACCCTCAGTGGAACACAGCAGGGGACCATCACTTTAAGAAAAACCTCCAGCTTAAGTCCAGCATCCATAGCTAAAAAAGAGGAACAAAGCAATGCATGCTTCCTGACTATCACAGCAGAAAAACAATTCTCTTGCAGCAGAGTCCAAAGCATCAAAAGAGGCCTTGAGTCAATGTTTGGCTGCATTTTGACCTTCTGTTAAAATGGCAACTGCCAACCTATGTCTGTCATCGGGCAAGTCCTGTAAAAATAATGTTTTTCCCCCATGAATGGGGCTGGTAGTAGGCTATGGTCACTTGATAATTTCCCACCCTAACACTGAAGGAGAAGAAAGAGAATATCTTTCTCCCCAACAAGTCAACCTTTTCTCCCTCTTTATTGGCTGGAGGGGATTCAGATTACGCAGATCTTACGCTGTTGGCAGCAGCCATCACCGGTGAGTTAGAACACCGTGGGTATGAAAACAGAAAAATCTCTGAGGTATTTGATATAACTCATCAACCCTTTTAGAGACAAGCCTGCAAGAGGCAGGAGTGGATCACACAGACCTAACTGATTTTAATAACCCACTACTAACAGTGGCACCATGAACACTGAATACCACGTGAGAAATCTATTCTGCAGGCAGATTCAAAGTGGACACCATACAATCCACCATTTTGTGGAACTGAGAAGCATCCTCCGGACAACATGAAGATGATGCTACTGCCACATTTTCTGGTAGTAGATAGGCTCCTGATTCATCTCCCTATGCTCTGGTTCAATTCCAAGATAGGTGACTCCTACGCTGTACCTTAGGACAGTGATTTTCAAACCTTTTTCCTTGGGACCCAGTTGAAAAAAATCATTTACGCTCGCAACCCACCAATCGCATCTTTGAGCAATGGACTCCAGTCTTTTGGCGGCAGCAGCAAGGGGTGCCACGACTCAGTGCCTGAGGTTCTGCAATCCAGTACTGGGTCCTGATCTTAAGTTTGAAAACCACTGCGTTAGAAGAAGTGTCAGAATTACAGACTCGGGTGGCAAGACTGCTCTTCTGAATGCTGCGTTGTCCCTTGCCTGCTAGGTGATTGCATAATGCATCACAAAGATGTGAACCGATGACCACATTTGCAGCCTTGCAGATATCAACAATTGGTACCTGAGCCAGGAATGCTGCCAATGATCCTTGCGGCCTCATAGAATGGGCCGTTAATACAGTAGGCTCTTTCGCCAACTCGTAGCACTGACAGATACATGTTGTGATCCAGGAGGAAAGGTGTTGTGAAGATACTGGCTCCCCTTTCATCCTGTTGGCCACCACAACAAAAAGCTGTGATGCCTTCCGAAAGGATTTTGTTCTTTCAATATAAAAGGATAGCACCCTGCGTATGTTGAGCGTGTGCTGCACCACTCTGTCTTTGGCGTGTAGTTTTAGGAAGAATATCTGAAGAAATATGTCTTGACCATTAAAGAACTGCAAAACTACTTTGGCTAGAAACTCTGGGTGTGGGTGGAGCTGTGCTTTGTCTCTGAAAACAATGATATAAGGAGGCTCTGAGATTAAGGACCCAGAAGGTAAGAGACCACCAGATGAATCAAGTGGGGGATGCAAAAGTTCAAGAGTCTGAGGGCTTCCTGGCATAGAGGAGAAGAGTGAGCTCCACCCTGTCTATTTATATAGAAAATTGCAGAAGTGCTGTCCATCATTGTGACACCACATTGTCCTTCATGTGATCTTGAAACATCTGGCAAGGTAGTCAAACTGCCCAGAGTTCCTTCAAATTGATATGCTGTGGCATATATGTTTGGGCCTTCAGGTCTTGGGTCATGAGACTGCCTAGGTGTATTCCCCACCCTATGTCCGATGCATCTGCCACCAGACATGCTGACGGTTGAGGTGCCCAGAATGGGAGACCTTCGCAAGCATTTTGCCTCTTGCACTGTCACTTCAACTGTCTCAGTACCTGCGGAGAGAGAGTTACCAACCTGTCTTATTCATCATGAGATGGGTGATACACGATGGCCAACCATGCCCGTAGAGGCCGTAATCAGAGCCCTTGCATTTCATACGATGTACATACAAGCTGTTATGTCTCCCAACAGCCTTAATAAAAATCCAGACTTTGATGAGAGGGTAATCCTGCAGCTCCTGAATCATAGCCCTGATGGTGAGGAAACGGGTATGGAGCAAGAAGGTTCTCGCTGCCCTTGAGTCTAGCACTGCCCCTATAAACTCTATCTTCTGTGTAGGGACTAAAGTGGACTTTCACACATTACTCAAGAGATCTAACCTGTCATAGGTGTTTTGTATTATTTGTAGGTGATTTTCTACTTCACTTCTGGAGCACCACCTCACCAGGCAATTCTCCAAGTATGGAAAGACCTAAATCTTTTTTCTCAGGAATGCTGCCGCCACTGCTAGGCACTTGGTAAACACCATTATGACCCCTCCTCCGGTGAAAGTCTTGCCAACAGTGGTAGGGGCGGGGTGCAAGTTGAGCTCTAAATGCCTTTCTTTGGAAAGCCAGTGTATAGAGGCTCAAAAATTTTAAAATAGATTGAGTCCTTCAGGGTTTGTAATTTAGTTTGTGTGAGAAGAATGGCTCTGGCCCTTTGAAGGGAAGTCCTGGATTTTTGACTGGATCTCCTTAGGTAGCCCTGAGCCCTGTAGCCACAAGCTCCCCCTCATGGTGATGCCATGGTTCAGGTCACCGTGTCTGTGGCATCGAGGGCTGATTCAAGAGTGCCCTCAAGACCACTTCGACTTTGGGGTAGGTCCATGCTTTCCCTGCCTCTCCTCCTCATTGGCCGCCACCACCACAAGTGACCCCAGAATAGGATGAGAGAAGAAGTGTTCCTGTTCCTTATATGGGACAAACTATTTTCGCTTTGCTCTCTTAGCTGTGGGCAGTATGAACATTGGGATGTGCCCTAAATATTCAGTAGTGTCCTTTATAGTTTTCATAAGGAGCAGGACAATCCTGGCTGGATCTTCAGGGATCAAATTATCTACCATGAGGTCTGCGTTTTCTACCATCTCTTCCACTTGCAGGTCCCACATTACATGCCACTCTCCGGAGCAGCAACTGGTGAGTTCTGCTGTCACCCAGGATTGCTGCAGGCATTGCCTCTGGTGCTGCTTTGTCTGGAGGTGAAGAGGAGGATTCCATCAGCTCCCATGGGGTCTCATAAAACCTCCATTCTGAGACCTGCACCAAGATCCTCACAACCTTCAGCCTCAGTCTCTAGTTCTGAAACCTCCCCTGCATCTGGCAGAACACTTACAGAATAGGACGGGTGAGGCCTAGAATTTGCCATTGAATATGGTCCATCAGCTTGGGAACTCTGGGCCTGATCGTAAGCCCAAGGAGTCCAAAAGGGCCATTGATGTAGCATTTGTCACTGCAGGTGAGGAGGAAGCTGACTCTCCTTCCTGTGTCTGCTATAGCCTCTACTTCTCCTCAAGGCCACCACACCCTCTTTTGAGTCTAAGAATCTGCTCTGAGGGGACCATGGAGAAATGGCACCAAAGCATCCTGGCGAATGGTGCTTAGGTGTATTATGTTCAGCTGTGGCTGCAGGGGAGCTCCTGCTGTGACTATGATGACTGGTGGCATCAGGGAGTAATGTTGTGAAGCTGCCATACTGGGATAGCTATTGTTTTCTTCTGTGGAGGGCGGAGAGGATAGAATGATAAGGCCAGTGTCGTGGGCAGTGCTGGCAACTGGTGCCGTGAGGATCTACGTCTTAGAAGCACTGGTTTGCCTCTTAATGGCACTATTGCTTGGGTGATAGAGCTGGCGAGTGCTCATGGGCAGGTGGAGCCACCTGCTCGATCAGCTTCTTTGCCACCCCGAAGGTCTCTAGGATGGAGGAGAATGGCAGGTCCTCTTCCAAAATCTCCCTCATCAGAGAAGATACGAATCACTTCCCAGAGCTGGAATCAATGGTGTCATGCCTTGTAGTGCCATGCTTGAGTGGTCCCACTTGGGTCTTACTCTACTCCTGGCCTTCACCAAATTACAAGTGAGAGACTATGCTTTCTCCATCTTCTCTCTCTTCTGCGGCACTGCCGAGTGCCATCAGTACCAGTGTGGTCCTCATGCGGCTGCCTTCGGTACTGAGGGGGCGCACCAGTGCTGTGGCTCCTTCACAGTGTCTTCAGACTAGGCCCCCCCTGTGGATGCTGAAGCACTTTGGACCAACAGTGCCCTGCTGGATTCTGGATCCCTAGATTCCGCTAGGTGAAGGGCCTCCTACATCAGAAGGAGCTTTAGTTCCATTTTATTTCTCAGTTCTGGGACAAAAGCTCCATCAAATCTTACACTTCTCACGAAGATGGGACTCTCAGACACCTGAGACAGAAAGGGTGAGGGGCATGCCCTGGCCGGCAATCAACATCCTTCTAGTGGGAGTACCTAATGAACTACCTAAAGAATTGCAACCGTTGCACTTAATTATTCTACTAAACTATTAAACACTAACTATTTATGGGTACTTAAAACCAAATGCTATGAATGCAGGGAATGGCTGGTAGCAAGAGCAAGCTGTTGTTCCAGCGACCATCAAGATGGTAAGAAGGAACTGGGGAGGAGAGGGAATAAGGGAGATGGATTGGCTAAGCCATATATAGAGTGCCATGCAGGTGCTACTCCAGGGGGCTCCACAGCTGACCATACTGGTACTCTATGGGAAAACATTCCAGCGATCCGTGTACATGGCACACGTGCACCTACTTTGGAATCGACATGCAGCAGGCACTAGAAGAACCACCATTGCGCCCTTGTCTGAATCAGAAGGATCCAATAGCTCAGAGCCACAAGAACTGGCATTACTGTAAGTGGCCAGTTTGTCCATATGTTTGTTCTTCCCTGGTGCCACAAGTACTTGAACCAAAAGGAAAAGGTAATCCCAGTTCAAACACACCAATGAAGTTCATCTTCCTACATTCGGAAGTGAAGGTCAAAACCAACTGTTTCTGCCACTGCTGGAGGTCCTATGGGACTGGACAGTTAGAAGACAAAAAGCACATCATCACTGAGAGCAGCTGAACGGCATCTCAATCTCTTCCCTAGAATCAGAGCGACGCAGTTATACTGATATAAGTCTGTAGCACAGATCTGGTTTGGGAATAGTATTCCCAGCATCGCAGCTAAATGAAAGGTGGAACAGATTGTTCAGCATAAATAAAGAAGTCCTGTGGCACTTTTAAAGAGTAACCAATTTATTTATAAGAAAAGGTTGCTTACCTGTGTAACTTCTGTTCTTCAAGATGCATGTCCCTATGGGTGCTCCACATCAGGTGTCATTGCGTCCCGCAGTGAAGACCGGAGTCTTTGTAGCAGTAGCAGTGGGGGTGGTGTGCGCACCAGTTAGAGCTCGCAACAGCCTCAGCATGGCTTGGCACGGGCATAGCCCCTGCTCCCTCAGTTCCTTTTCTATCACAGAGCAGATGGAGTGGTACTTCAAAGTAGAGGGGAAGGAGGGAGGGTAGTGGAACACCCTCATGGACACACATCTTGAAGAACAGAAGTTACACAGGTAAGCAACCTCTTCTTCTTCAAGCGATGTCCCTGTGTGCGCTCCACACCAGGTGACCATGTAGCAGTTGTCAATGGTAGGAGGCGGGACTTTGGTGTACAGAGGAAAGCACCGCCCTGCCTACTTTGGCATAATTCGATGAAGCTTTATCTATTGCCTAATGGGTAGTAAATGTATGAAGGGACGACCAGGTGGCCGCTTTACAAATGTCTGTGAGTGGAACATTTTTCAAGAATGCTGTGGTGGCTGCCATAGCTCGTATAGAGTGTGCTTGAACTCCCCTTAGGTGGTTGTCGTTCATTTTGTCAGTAGGATACGTGGATGTACTCCTTTATCCATTTTGAAAATCTCTGATTAGAAATTGATTCGCTTTTAAATCTTCCTGCAATAGATACGAATAGTCTGATTTTCTGTATGATTGTGTCCTTTCTGGGTAGAAGGATAACGCTCATCGTACGTCCAGAGTGTGGAGGACGGCTTCGTGGGAGTTCCTGTGGGACTTCGGACAAAAGGTAGGTAAATGTATGGGTTCATTAATATGGAATTCTGAAATTACTTTTGGGAGAAACTGGGGGTGAGGACGTAGGGTTACTTTATCCTTTTGAAAGACAGTGTATGGAGGTTCCGTTGTAAAATAATTAATTTCCCCTACTCTTCTTGCTCATGTGATTGAGACCAGGAAGGCTAATTTTATGGACATGAACAAGTTGCCAGAGGTTCGAACGGGGCTTTCATAATTGTGTTTAGCACAAGATTCAGGTCCCAGGGTGGTGCTGGGGGACGGATGCTTGGGTATAATCTTTGGAAGCCCATTAGAAATCATTTTCAGTAATGATTGTTAGTGACTAAAGATTGTTGAGTCATTGAGGGGGTCGTGAAATACTGAAATTGCGGCTTAATGTACTTTCAGGGAGCTGAGAGCCAGTCCAGAATGTTTCAATTCCAGGATATAATTGAGAATCTTGTGGGATTGAGGATGATGACTGCATGATATTATGGAGGTCACACCATGATTGGAATCTTCGCCATTTGTGTAAGTATGTTCTTCTAGTGCTAGGTTTTCTGCTATTTAGCAGTATGTGACACACTGGTTCCGAGCATTGCAATTTGTCTTGTTGGGACCATTCACATACCATGCCGTCAGGTGTAGTTTTTTAATTTCTGGATGGTGAGAATAACCAGCATCCTGGGTCAGTAGGTCCCACTTCAGTTGTAAGATAATTGGTTTGCATTGCAATAGATTAAGTAGTTCTGCAAACCAAGGTTGTCTGGGCCAACCTGGTGCAATAAGGATGACAAGCCTGACTGGTTCTGATTTTCTGAAGTACCTTGGGCTATGTCTACACTGGCAAGTTAGTTTGAATTAAGGAAGCTTAATTCGAACTAACTTAACCCATGGCTACACTAGGCTTTCATTAGTTCGAATTAAGGGCTTCCTTAATTCGAACTAAGCCAGTGCCATGAACAGCACTTGCTTACTTCGAACTAAATTTTGCTAGTTTGAATTAAGTTAATTCGAACTAACTAAAATTAGTTTGAATTAGTTAGTTCGAATTAACTAATTCGAACTAACTTTAGTAAGTGTAGACATAGCACTGGAGATTAGTGGGAATGGTGGGAAGTGTAGAGGAGAAATCGGGACCAGCACTGAAGAAAAGCATTTCCCATGTATTTGGGTCTTATTCCTGCTCTGGAGCAGAAGCGGTGACATCTGCAATTGAGATGGGTGGCAAAGAGATCGATCGATGGGGTGCCCCATCATCTGAAAATGTGTTTTAACTGACTGTCATTGACTTCCCATTCATGGTTGTATGGAAAGGTTCTGCTTAGGGCGTCTGCTGAGGCATTTTGTTTGTCTGATAGGTAGGATGCTGAGATTGTGAGGGAATGATGAATGCACCAATTCCATAGCCTGACTGTTTCTGCGCATAGGGAGGGCGATCATGCTCCTCCCCGGCAATTTATGTAGAATATGCAGGCTATATTATCTGTCATTATTTTGATTGAGTTATTTTGAATGATGGATAGGAAGTGTTCACAGGCATATCTCACTGCTCTTAACTGCAGAATGTTTATGTGTAGAGTGGATTCATTCTTTGACCAGCAGCTTTGAGTGGTTTTTTGACCAATGTGAGTTCCCCAGCCTAGTAATGAGGGATCCAAGACTATCAGGATCGTGGGTTGTGGCTGAGAGACCGGTATTCCGCTTAGGACATTTTCTGGTTGGGTCCACCAACTTAAGGACTTCTTTATGTGTGTTGGGATTGTGATGCGTTTGTTGAGGCTGTGAAATTTTGGTTTGTATACTGTTCCTAACCATGCCTGTAGAGCTCGCATGTGCAACCTGGCATTTGGAACTACGCTTGTGGTGGCAGCCATGTGGCCCAGTAGCTGTAGTGCTGAACGTGTAGTGACATATGGTGCAGTTCTTACTCTAACGATAAGATCCATTAATATGACACTTTTGCGAGGCAATGAGGTCCTTGCTGATACTGAGTTCAATAGAGCCCCAATGAAGGTAATCTCTTTGTTAGGGATAATGATAGAGTTTTCTGTGTTTATTTTGACTCCCAGCCTCCGGAAGATGTGAGGGTTTGAACGGTGGCTACATTTGCACCTTCCCTGGATTGTGCAGTGAGCAGACAATCGCCGAGATAAGGAAAGATTTTTATTCCTTGAGTTCGTAGAAAGGCCGTGACTACCGCCAGGAGCTTGAAGAATGCTCAGGGTGCTGTGGAGAGCCCGAAGGGCATCACTTTGTATTGGTACCATGAGTCGTTTACTACAAATCGAAAGAATCGTCTGTGTGCAAGGTGAATGGTGATATGAAAATATGCATCCTTGAGGTCGAGGGTTGAGAACCACTCTCCTTGACGCATCATGGGAATCATCATGTTTAAGGTCACCATTTTGAACTTCTGGGGTGTCACATGTTTGTTTAGGGATTGTAGATCTAAAAGGGGTCTCCATCCTCTGGATTTCTTTTGTACCACTAAGTATCGGGAATAGAAGACTTTCCTTATCTGCTGTTCCAGGACGGGTTCTATTGCCCCTATCAATACTAGTTGCTGGATTTCCTGATGAAGGATTTATACATGAATGGTGTCTCTGAATAAGGACGGGGTAGGGTAGTGTGGAGGTGGATGGATATGAATGGGATGGAGCAGCCAATGTTTATAATTTCTAGGACCCACTTGTCCGTCATGATGGTAGCCCAGGCCAGATGGAATTGCCTGAGATGGAATGAGAAATTCGACTCTGGTGTGGACATTGCTGTGTGGCAATGAGGAAGTCTCAAACCCTCGACCAACAAAATCTCAAACCCTCGACCAACACCTCAAAATGGAGGTTTCGGTGGTGGAGGCTGTGCATTAGAGGGGGCTGTGTGGATTGTTTGCATCTGTATCCCCTCTGTCTTCCTCTTTGTTGGTTGTCACAGTGTCTCTGCTGATAATGAGACTGGTAGTATGGTTGGTAGCGGCGAGTGTATTGCTGGAATCTAGTTTGCTTTCTCTTGAATGTTGGTGTACAGATCCCTACGGTGCGCAGGGTAGCCCTGGAATCTTTCATGGAGTGCATCACTGTGTCAGTTTTTTTCTGAGAAGAGATGTACTTTCTCAAAGGGGAGAGTTTCAATTTTTGTTTGAAGATCCCTGGATAAGGCTGCTGCCTGCAGCCACGATGCTCTGCGCACTATTATTACTGTAGCCATGGCTCTTGCTGCTGTGTCTGCTACATCAAGGGATGCTTGCATAGGGATGCCTTGCTACCAACTGACCTTCCTTTGTTATGGCTTTAAAGTGTTCCTTCTTATTATCTGGTAGGTAGTCTGTACATTGTGCTAGCTTTTCAGAAACTGAATGATTATAATTTGAAAGCAAGGCTGAATAGTTTGCTACCCTCAGGAGCAACATTGATGATGAATAGACCTTTCGACCGAGGAGGCCCAGACACTTCCAATCTTTAACTTCTGGAGCAGATCTGAAATTTGGTTGTTTAGCTCTGTGATTTGCTGCCTCAGTAATTCGTGAATTAGCCAGGGGATGGGTAAATAGGAATTCCAGCCTTTTAGGTGGGATATACCATTTTCTGTCATGTCTCTTGTCTGTGATAGGTATGGTGGCTGGGATCTGCCAAATTATATCGGCTGGATCCATTAAAGCAGCATCCATGCATATGGCAATCTCAGAGGAGGCTGTAGCATGGAATACCTTTAACAGTTTATGCTGTGATTCATTGACCCCTTTCAAAGGGATCTCTAGTTCCTGTGCCACTCGATTGAACAATTTGTTGAATTATTTTGAGCTGTCGGTGGGGCTTGACGTGGATAGGATTGCTGCCTAGTACAGAGAGGAGACCTGTCCTGGCGCTGATGGGTCTCTTTTTGTAGTATCAATTGTCAGGGCTCGTTGTGAAGATCGTGCCAATAGAGTTGAAAGGCTTACACTAGGTGGCCTATGGGGGGAGCATAAATGGTGGTGACCAGAGTGGTTACTGTAGTAAGATGAGCACTGTTCCCAGTCTGCCCAGGATCTGTATGGGGGGGCGGGGGGGTGCTTTGGTAGCAGCACGGAGCAGAATAGTGTGAATCATGGCTGTGACACCGTGATCTTGCATGGCAATGTGAGTGTGTTGTGGATCTGGTTGGGAACAGTATTCAGGAGACTGCTTGTCCTGAAGCAAGTCACTGCTTGTAACAGTGGTCAGTTGTTCAGTGAGTGAGGTGGTGATAGATGATGTTCTTGCCTCATCTTTTTGTGCGGCGGTGCTGTGGCCGCTGACGATGTTTTTTGTAATTCATGAATCTGCGACTCCACTGAGGAAAGCGGTGCCGGTGTGCTTTCCTGTAATGTCTTCAGCACCATGCTCCTCTGGAGGAGCTGTTGACGGTGCCGGGGATTTGTGCTCTGGTGCTTTAAGGGAGGCGCTCTTGCCCGAAGCTGCGTCTGAGAAGGAGTGCTTATTCAAAGATCTTGACCTCTCATGAGAACATTTAGAGTCCTTAGACTTAATGGCTCTACATGTACCCGAGGACCCAGATGACTTTACGGTAATATTTCTGGGAGACTTTTTTGATAGAGAGTGACCCCGTTTTGAGGGGTTAGTCTCCATAGGTGAAGAAGCTCTTGTCATGTGTTGGCTTGTCGCTTGCTCTCCGAGGTGTTTCTCAGGACCTGGGTCTGAGGCGGGTCCATAGGGATCTTTCCATCAAAAAAGAATTTTAGTTTTGGGGGTCCATCTTTCCTTGCTCTCGTGCTGAGGTTATTACAGTGAGAGCATTTCTGAGGGGCATGGGAGCTCTCAAGGCACCGGACACATTGTGAGTGTCCATCTGAGGTAGGTATCGCCTCATTAAATGAGGAGCACCTTTTAAAGCCAGGTGGAATCGGCATTTTGAAGGTTGAGGAGTACTTAATTAATTAACTGGCTAAGTGCTTAAAAGGAAAGAGCTGAAAGTGGAAGTTTTCTTTTTTCATTTTAACAGAAGAAACAGGAACGGTAAGATAAGTAGTGAATCTGACTAAACCAGCTATTTTTCTTGTCTCGTTTTTAGGTTATCAAGAAAGTTGACACTGAGGAGGAAACATTGTCTTCATCTGAGTGCAGCTGAAAAGGAACTGAGGGAGCAGGGGCTGTGCATGTGCCAAGCCACTCTGAGGCTGTTGCGAGCTCCAACTGGCGCACGCACAGCCCCCACTCTTACTGCTACAAAGACTCCGGTCTTCACTGCAGGATGCGATGACACCTGACTGGAGCACACACAGGGACATCGCTCAAAGAAGAACATGAGCCTTTGTAAGTATAATCCCATTTAATCAGAGAGAAGAAATGGAAACTGCACTATGTAGGTGAATGCATACATGCAGAGAAGGGTAAATCACAAGGTCAGTTCAGACTTTTTCAACAAATCAAGCAATTTGTTTTGATTCAATTAGAATGGAACAATAGATGAACACTGTTCGAATCAAAATAATTTGCTTGGTCCCTGGGGGCACAGCGCCGGATCAGCAGAGACTTTAGGGGCTGCAGCTCTTAAAGCCCCCGTGTTGATCTGGCCCTGACTGCAGTTTCCATTTCATGCATCTGATGAAGTGAGATTACACCCACAAAAGCTTATGTGATAAATAAATCTGTTAGTCTTTAAAAGTGCTATAGGACTCCTTGTTTTTGTTTTGCTGAAATAAACTAACATGGCTATTCCCTGGAATTTTTCCACATATTCTAAGGCAGCGGTTCACAACCACTGCATTGGGACACATTACTGGGTCGTTGCACATCAGTAAGAGTGGCATGGAGAGCGGGGTCGTGGTGGTGGCGGCAGTGTGTTCTGTAGAGTTGCACACACCACCAAGCATGTTGCAACTCAAGTTGGGAACCACTGGCCTGGTCCTAGATGATCATTTGGCTCTGTCCTGCCTTTGGACCACTTGCTGTGCTGCTTAGCTCAGCTGCGATGTGGCAGCTTTGCTTGCCAGTGATTTTAGGGATGTGCTTGCTCTGTACATTTGTGTGCGTGTGTCTGTGCAACATCCAGCATGCTTTCCACTGACCCCCCACAACATAGCTCATTTGAAGGTTGGAGGGCTGGTGTGCCCTGTCACGACCCACAAAAGGTTGAGAACCACTGTTCTAAGGGACCACTGCAGAGATTCCTTTTAACAGCCCTGCATCATAGGACACCCCCCCCCCCCCAAAAGGGTTAGTGTTACAATTTTTTGTAATAAGCCATAAATCCAGTGTCTCTGTTCAGTCCATGACTTTCAGTATCTAGCAGAGTTATGAATTTAAGCTCATAATTTCAATGTGTTGTGAAGGTTTTGAGGATGAAGACTGATAGGTCAGACAGTGATCACTTTGTGAGAAAAGTGTTTGCCGCAGATGATGGGTTGTTTTCGTCTTCTGTCATTTTCACACAGCTACACAGCAGAAGAAGAACTTCCACACTGAGCGATATAGTCTTGCTAAGGAATTATGTATAAGATATAAATTTTACCCATTAAAATCTGACAAACCATAATTTATCACTCACATCTTCTTGACACATTTATTTGCTAATTACTAAATACATCTATATTTGAAGATAAGTGCTTTCTCACGGCTTATCTTCACTGACTATTAGATCTTTAAATAACTGACAGTTTGTGACACCACAAATAATATCTGTGGAGAGGAATGGAGTTCCATGAATAAATTAGGGTTTTTAAACAGAATGCAGCAGAGGAAACTGGGTTGTCAGGAAGAGGTATTATTTAAGAACTAATTTGAAACAACTAAAACACTGAAAAATATTGTTCGATGTTCTCTTCAAGATTATCCAAAACAAAAGTATTTTGTAGGGGACAATAAAGGTAGGCCAAGGTTTCATGTACCAACATTTAAAACAATTCCTTATATTACATTAAAGTTCCCCAACAATCCCAGTTAGACCAGCTGAAAAGCCATACCATTTTCAGTTCTTTCCCTTTCTTGAGGTTTCTGGTGTGATCTGTCTATATGATTCTCTTTGCTCTGTTCTTTAAGGGAAGGTCGGTGAGCTTTTAATGTATTTATTGAGGAAGGAGCTGAAGTTCTTCTCTTTTCTATTTTCTCATCTCTATGTGGCGCACTCCTTAGGGCTATGTGAAGAGGAGCATCTATAAACAGAATAAAAGCAAGTTGCAGACTTTAATATTTTTTGTTTCAAAAGTCTCCCCAGAACCATTAAAAGGAGTTAATTTTCAGCAATAATTCTTGTTGTTTGAATGTACTGCCTACACAGAGCTATACTGTAGCATTTATACACCTAGTCTTGAGATCATTGAGTAGTTTAAAAGCAGCAGTTAACAGTTGTTGGAGGGCATGCATAACATTTAATCACAGTTTTCCATATACAGAGAGTATAAATACATTCCCCACTCAACAAAAAGGCTCTACCTCCTGAAGTACTTGGGTTCTGAAGCTGAAAGGAAGAGGGAGAGTGAATATGGCTCTAGAGGGAACAGATTCACTGAAGAATTCTTATTGATAAATAATACTTTATTCTACTGTATAAAATTTCTTCCACAAAGTGCCACTGTAGCAAACTAACAGTGACCAGGCTGAGGCACTCCGTTAATTTAATAACAGCTGAAGCACACTATTCTCCAGAAGCCACTCTCTGCCTTCAATCATACATCAAAGAGAATAGTGATTCCCAAAAAGTGAACCAAGTTGCATGCAGTAGCCCTAATGATCTCAAAGAAGAATGCATCTCAAAAAAGAGTATAGTGGAACCGGGAAAAGGTTCAGAAATGGACAACGAAGATAATGAATTGTATGGACTAGCTTCCATATGAGGAGAGAGTAAAAAGATTAGGGTTGTTCAGCTCAGAAGAGATGACTGATTGGGGGATATGGTAGAGGGCTATAAAATTTTGAACTGTGTGGAAAAAGCAAATAGAGAAGAAGTTACTCACCTTGTGCAATAACTGGAGTTCTTTGAGATGGCTGTGTCTACAGACACTCTGCTTCAGGGTGCTCACATCCCTTTGGTCCACGCATGCACCTACACTTCCCCATGCCCTACTCCCAGGCTATAAAGGGTTGCATGGGCAAATTGCCCTCAGTTCTTTCTCTCTTGCAAAGTTCCCAAAGGAAATCCTGAAACAGAGAAGGAGGAGGACATGTAGTGGAGCACCCATAGGGATGGACATTTTGAAGAACTCGTTACTGCACAAGGTGAGTAACTTCTTCTCAGAGCACAGTGCCTGCTCACTTCAGGTCATCACCAAGCAGCATCCTCAGCTGGAACTAGGGGCCTTTGGAAGCAAGTCCAAGATTGAAGACAATATTGCATTCCCAATAATAGCACCTAATTTAGAAGTCTGGATCACAGTATAATGCTTGGAAAATGCATGGAGGTCCAAGTGGCAGCCTTACATTCTTGTGTAAGGCCACAGATGAAGAAAGTGTTGTGGATGGGGCCAACATACTAGAATGAAGCTCTGTCTGCTGATTCATAGCACAATATAATAAAATCAGAAATCCATATAGACAGTTTATGGGTGGAAATCACTTCACCATTAGACTTATTCACAATAGTTATGAACTGTCTGCAGTCCTGTCAAGAAAAGGGCTAATGCCCTTCTAACATCCAGTGTATAAAACAGCCTATTCTCTGGTTGATGTGACTTAGGGAAGAAAATGATAATAGATAACCTGGTTGATGGGAATGTTGGTTGATACCTTAGGCAAAAATTTACAGTGTGGGCATAAAGTACTTGAAAAGTACTGTAAATGAAGAGTTTGTCATTATAGCCCTTATTTTCCTAACCCTTTGAGCAGAGGTGAGAGCCACCAAAAAAGCTATCTTCAAAGATAAATTAATGAGGAAAGAAGCAGCCATTGGCACAAAAGAAGTGGAGGGTGACCAATAAGGCATCTAAGTCCTCAATTCAAATCCCAGATAGAAGTGGCTTCCTTAGCTTGGGGTAAATGGTTCTCCATTCTTCTGAGAAACCTTACAGCATGAGAATAGTCCCTCAACCAGAGAACCAAAGGCCATCTGGTGAGCACTGACAGAACAGAGATAATTCTCTCATTGTTTTAGTTCTAAGAGATAATCAAGGATGACCATGAGGGAAGAGTGATACGCCGTTACCCCAAAGGCTGAATCTTTTCCATTTGTGAAGATAAATCAATGGAACAGTTCTGGCCGTTCAATAACACCTGTATAATTCCTTTGAACAACTAGATATTAATCTTGTGAACTATCAAGGAGCCAAGCTTCCAAATGAATAATCTTCAGGTTGAGGTGAAGAGTTCAACCAGCATCTTGGTAAAGAAGATAAGGAAACATGCATCAGGTAAGGATTTGTCTGGGCCACACTGGGACTATGAATATGATCCTGGTTCTATCTATGACCTTGTTTATCAGATTCATAATTAGGACTTTTAGGAGAAACATGTAGAGGGCCTCTTGTCCATGGAATGAAGGTGCATCTCCCTAACATAGGAATCAATCAATCTCCCCACACCCATCCCCCCAACCCTCAAAGCAAAAATGTTTGCATTCTCTGTAGGTCAGTGGCAAAGAGGTCTAATTTTTGGAATTCCCCAAGTCAGAAAGATTTGACTGAGAACCCAACTCCCATTCATAGTCCTGGAAGAAGTGCCTGCAAGGTCATCTGCTAAACTGTTTTGTATCCCTGGAAGTAAGCTACCAAAATCAGGATGCAATTGGCACCAGTTCTTGAGCTTTAGGAGGGGCCAAGGATGCACCAGTTCCTGAGCTTTACTATGTCAGCCCAAAGAAAAGGGATCTCTCCTTGTCAGTTGAAGTAGAACATTCTGTCAAAGAGATCATGAAGGTTTTGGTCCTTATAAAGTGTGGCCTTCATGGGATACTGTTTGCCACGCTTGCTCATCATCTTCACAACCACCAAGGAGTTTGATACTAGATGGGTCTGCAAAATTGCAGTGTCTGTAGCTGGGACACAATGTTTCTTATCAACCTGTTTACATGCTGATGGCATCATCATAGAGAGGTATGCCAGATGGATTTGGCAGGATCCCACAAGGCCTCATTAATAGGCAGGGCAACTTGGATATCGGAAGTCCATTAAAAGTTATCCAGGAACTTATGCTGAGACTCCCTGAGGGGATCTGTAAGGAATCTGCAGTATGTTTAAATAACTCTTATCTAAGTTATCAGCCATAGTTAACTGGGGAAGCACTATCACATCATTTGGGGAAGACAAAAATATTTGTCTGCAGAGTAGCCTCTTGATCTGCCCCTCGTCTCTTGCTCCTCAAATGATTCTTGTGCCTGACATAAAGGAGGGGGAATAGTTGAATTAGGGGGAGAAACTCCCCTACTCCAACTATTCCCCCCAAGGAAGAATAGGGGTATGAGAAAAGTGCTCTCAGTATGCAGTCTGACCCTAGTATGGCCATTTGTGAATGGAGTGCCCAAAAGGAATCAGGGTACCCAAAGCCATGCATTGACTTGAAGGTATATATCATCTTCAAATCTGAAGTAGTTGTGGATCAGGACAAAGTCACAAATGTGCTGTGTCAGCATCAGGGAAACTGTTCTTGATGGCTTATAGTCCATCTTTGTGTGGAATGTTGGTGTAGAGGGCTTCTACATCCACAGTGGCTAGGATGGTGTTTTCTGGAAGATGACCAATCGATTGTAGTTTTCTCAGGAAGTCAGTGGTTATGAAGATAGCTAGGAGTGTTGGTGGAATAGGGCCTGAGGAGAGAGTCCACATAGCCTGACGATCCTGCTCTGAGAGTGCCAATGCATGAGATGATGGGGTGTCTAGGATTCCCAGGTTTGTGGATCTTGGGTAGCAGATGACAGAATACCCCTCGTTGGGTCTCTAGGGATGTGTTTGTGTAGATTTGTTATTGTGCTTCTTCAGGGCATTTCTTAAGCAGATGTTGTAGTACCTTTTAGTATTCCTCAGCAGGATTGGAGGCTAATGGCTTGTAAAATGTGGTTCCAGAGAGTTGTCTAGCAAAGATAATACAATGAATGGATTGCTAATAGCTCTGTCTCTAGAAAGGGCAGTTGAGAAAATACTAAGGGAGGTTTTCCTCATGCATGCTGGTTGGGGAAATAGCCTGACCTGATCCTATGACACAAACAAGGAGTCCTGTGGTACTTTTAAAGACTAACAATTTATTTTTTTAATGAGCTTTTGTAGGCAAAGTCCTACTTTGTCAGATGCCAGAGTGGAGAAAACTTGCATTAAAAAAAGCTTACAGTAAGGGAGGGAAAGATAAATCCTTTGATTACATTTCACTGCATCAGGTCAGATTACCTCAGCAAATCAAACAAGTTGTATAGATACAAACATATCAGAAAGTGGTGAGGCTGAAAGATGAGAATCACTGTTAGTAATGAAAAACAAAGGAGATCCGTGGTACTTTTAAAATTTAATGTTTGTAGTGGGAAAGCCAATTCATGTCTATATTCAGACCCAAATTGATGGCATCGAATCTGCATATGAATTCTAATTCTGAAGTCTCTCTCCGAAGCCTTGATCTAGAGTAAATGTGTTTGAGGATACATACAGGTAAGTCCATTACTGAATGGCCTGAGAGATTAAAGTGATTTCCTATTGGTTTTTTAATGTTCTTATTTCTGATGTTAGATTTGTGTCCATTTATTCTTTTGCACAGAGACAATTCAGTTTGTCCGAAGTACAAGATGGAGGGCATTGTTGGCACATGATGGCATATATCACATTGGTGGATGAGCAGGTCAATGAGCCCCAATGAAGTAGCTGGGTTGATTAGGTTCTATGATGGTGTCATTAGTGTTGATATGTGGGCAGAGTTGGCAGCGGGGTTTGTTGCAGGGATATGTGCCTGTCTTACTGTTTCTGTTAACATGCAAGGCACTGAATACAGCCATATGAGGTGGATGTGGCTACCCCTTTGGAACTGATCCTATGACTTACCTCTCACTGCATTTATATTCCTCCCATTCTGTAAGTTCTACATCTTCAAGCATCTGACAAAGTGGAGTTTTCTCCCACAAAAACCCATGTGATAAATAAATTAGTCAGTATTTAAAAATACCTCGGGACTCCTTGTTTGTTTTGGGGACAGTGCATGTGTGGGCTGAAAGGACACCGTTACTAAAGTTCTCCAATCAGCAGGGCAGGGATGGAAATGCACCTACAGTGGCGCACCCACAGAGACAATACCCAAAGAACAAACCGATGAAAGTAAAGGAGGAATTAAAATTGCAGTCTTCTTATGCCATTAGATAGGATTCTAATCTATTCTAGGGCTTTCACATGGTATCGTATCACCCCCGATCTCATTTCTCTTTCTGTGCATCACTTAAGCAAGTCTGTCTCCTGTTGTGGGAATACCATTCAGTTTGTCACCAGAGATTCAGAGAGAACCCACGTTTTCAACATGAAACTTTGGAGTGGTCTCATGAAACCTGCCCTTCACAAATATTTCTAAACATACAATTGTGCCTTGCAACTAGACATACAGCTGGATGATGGATGACTTGTTATGGGTATGACATGTTAAGTTTGTACCTACAGTTTGGGAAAATATTTCTTTAGTGGAAAGGAGACCTGTCCTTAAGCAAGTCATTCTATTTTCTAATCCTATTTTCTGTATGGTTTCAGGTGGATTTTAAATTTAACCCATAGCTCCAACTCCCAGAAGCTTGGTGTTTGTGCCTTCTGTATAACCTTCTCTCTTCTTATAGAAGGGAGCTGCACATCACTTGCACTGTGCAACGGGCTTCCTTAAGCAGGGTACTAAGAGGAGGAAGGTGGGATTGCTTCTGGTGCTCTTCTACTCCTCAGGGCACCTGGTAGTGGCTGCCTTCATTCCCCCAAACAGGAGGTTACCCTTGCAGGGATGGCAAATAAGGGCATCACCCTTGGGGATTGGTAGTAGCAACTTTTAAATGGTAGGGGAGCATATTGAACAGTCATCACTATACTCCACTATAGTTCATGGCAAACAGGGCTGCCTATGAGATATGCTCTTGATGAGTACATCTTGGGTTTATCCAGCACCCACCTATTTATGGATGTATCAGATCAGTGTGGATGAATGGGCTCCTTAAAACATGAAACAAGTGACAGCACATCTTCCACTCCCCTGTAATAAACAGCAATAAAAACTGAAGCCAGATTTTGTCATCTATGCTGCTGCTGCCTCCAAAACCCTCTCTGCTATCATCAGGACAATGAAGGGCAAGTCATTTCCAGTCGTTTTCTTTATCAGATGAGTGAGCAAAACACTGGAAACCAGGGAGAAGAGATGTTAAAGGGACAGAGTCAATTTAAAAATAGATACCAATGTACCTGTTCTTACATTTTGTTTACTTTTATGCCTCTCATATTTTGGGCAATGAAAACCAATGAAGTCAATTATACTTTTTTCATAGTCAGTTTCCTTTTCAGATTCTCATAAATGTAAGATTTAGATTTCGAACACTGCAGGGAAGTCTTTATTTTAAATAGTCTTCTCTTTAATTTTTAAACGTGCAGAAGTATTTATATTTCTTTAACATTTTATTAAAACCACACACTTACATTTTAGGGCAAGCGTAAATTGACACTCTCTTTTTAAAGGGACAGCAGGAATGGTAAAGAATTTAAACTCGACAGTAAATGCTTGTCAGTACCTGTGGTTAAAGGTCAAAGACCAATAGACAAGCAACAATAACCCCAACATTGTTATTTTTTTAAAGACTCCCTTTGAAGGCCTTTATGGTATACTGAGGACCCTTGAATGTTTTAGGTTGGCAAAGTTGAGTTTCTTTGTTTAAAACAAAAGGGAATGTTACCACTAAGGACAGTGTTTGAAGGCTCTTTACCTTATTGAGCAGCAGGTCCAAGTAACAACTTTAAACAAATGAAAGGAAAGTTTGTAATGTGAAACATAATATGGCAATGAGAAGCTGAAACGGAATAAGTAAAACTCAGAATGCATCCTATTTTAAAACACTTCATTTTTTCCATTACTTATGGGATCAGGACAGGAACAGCAATTAAAACAGTCTGTATTAAAATAATCGAGTCTCTTACACAGAGGTGTAAATTCTAATTTAGCTGAAACTATGTGATAGCACTGAGGTTTTCATTCCTCAGACATCTGGATACACAAGAGATGGCCTTTAGTCTCCCCCACAAATAACATCAAGATCTCAGAGGCTGGGATGACCAAGGAGGAACCAAGCAATAATAAAAGTACACTAGAATTTCTACAGCCCAAGTTATTTTAATAACTAGAAATGCAGCTCAAGACCAGATCATAGAAGGTAGGAACAAGCACAGTCACAGACAAGAAAGGAAGAAGCAGCTCCCCATCTTCATCATTTTATTAAGCATTAGCAGTTGATAATATTTTTTCTGACAATACTTAGCTTAATTTAAATGTTATGTGTAGTAGTTAAACTATAGAGGGTGAGCATCTTTAAAAGCACTCCTCACTAACTTATTTAACAAAAATCCTGCCAACCCTTTTAATTCAATGTCTTAGTTTTGTGGGGAGCGGTTTTGTTTGTTTTTGGCAAACTGTAAAACTACTTGGAACATAGGAATTTTAGATTTTTAAGGCACGAAACATTACTTTCTGCTAGGTAAGTGGTATATGAACAGAAGAGGCAGCATCTCAAATGAGGAACCATTGTCTTTGCAAGATTCAGAAAAAACAGATCACTATATGGAGTTCTCACACACACACACACACACACACACACACACACACACACACACACACACACACACACCTTTAATATTGGTTTAAAATAACTAGTTCCCATTTTTAATTAGTTACACAAACATGTGAGTTATGTTACTTAACTGCATAAAATAATTCATTTTACAAGATGTTAATACTTTTACAAAATGTTAATACAACTTTAAAAAACAATAAATTCCAAACGGAGGTGGACACTGCAGCCTGGGCTTTATCCCTATGGACTATAATATGGCACAATAAGATATATTTTCAAAACTTGATTTTACAAATATGGGCTAAGAGGAGAAGAAAATCCATAAAAACTATTGTTTAAGTGGAACTCAATACATAAATAAGTAGACCACTAAAGTGAAGTAAGAATATCTGTTCCAAACAACAAGGCCGTCAGATATGTGACTAGAGATTATAACCCTAAAATATCACTCTGCCATTGTGTTAGAAAAATTGTATCTGGAATATCAGGCATAATTCTAGTGAGCACACTGTTGAAGGAAGGCAGGCAATGCAAAGAACAAAAATGTAAAGGAGAAGACAACCAACAAGAATCGGTTTTAAAAAGTACAAGTGGGTGTAAGCTAGTGAGAATCCTGCATTTTCCCATGCCTTTCTTATTTTTCCTTCTTCTAGTCAAGTAAATTACACAAAATTCTTTTACAAGAACTCAACTCCTACACTTGTAGTCAAGCATAAAAAGATTTTTTTTTTTATCAGAGTTACACCAGCAGCTTAAAATCAAGCAAGACAGTAATTACCACAGAAATCACAAGCAAGAGTGGACTGTTAGTAACTTTTATGACTTCTGGATGAGTGAAAAAGAAATGAGTGAGACATTTACACTGGTTGATGAAAGAATTTCCCTTGTCCTTTCCTATTCTGAGAGTACTGTTTGGGGAAGAAGGACATTGCCAAGCAAAAATCAAATGAAAGGGTTCCATCAATTCAGGTGCATCTCTCCCTCTTTTTGTTATGCATACAAAGGGTTAGTAGTGGAATAAATTGCTAAAAGAGTAGCAAAAGAAGCTGCTGGACAAATCAGTTCATGAAGTAATTTAGCCAGTTTCTGGAGGAGGGAATCAACTCAAAGCGAGTTTCATCATCTCTGGTCTCAAAATACTGTTAAATTATACCATTTGTACTTACATTTTTAAATAAGATCTCAGTTCAGTGAGAAACATAAAAGAGTAGGAAGATGAAACCAAAAGACACTTCTTTGTCTAATATCTATCACGTAACTGAAATGTTTTCCACTAATTTTCCTTTTCATTCTAGATATGAGAATGCTCCTTAGAAATGAAGAGATAGCCAACATACTTACACAACGAACCAGATGCAGTCCGCCTTCTGTTTGAACTTCCTCGATTGGCTTTTTCAGAAGCCAAAGAACCTCTTGTTTGAATATTTCTTTTTACAGGACTCTGCTGTGGCTCTGGTGCCTTCTCCACTCCATGAAAATATTTCATGTGATAATGCAGCAACTTGGCTTTACGGAATGATTTTGAACAGTCCAAGAACTTGCATCTAAATTTGTGATGTTGGTCAACAGTGGCAGCTTTTGAAGCAATAAAATCATCTGTTCTCTTACAAGTTTTTGTTACTGTAAGAACAAAAAAACAAGATTCCCCCTGTGCTTTTGCTCTATTTATCAAATGATTAAACAAAAAAATTAAAACTTATTTAAACATAAAATACTATATTAGCTATGAAACAAATTTTTGACGCTATTAGCTGCTTTGGAGATCAACAGTGTAGGGAGGGGCTAACTTGAGGACTGTTTCTTTATTGTGGGTGGCTCTAACTACTACTCAAATCTTCACAAAATTTTTATGAACCAATTTTTTCTGTGGTAGGAAACGTTATATATAATAAGAGACTTTGCTTAACTTAACTAACTTGGACCAATCGCATGCATCAGTGAAGCTTGCAGTGTGACAGTAGTGGTAGTGCTGCACACTATGGAAACTGTATGACAGACAAACTACCTGTTTAATTCAAAATGGAACGCAACATCATAGCATGTTATTTTTAAACATTAATATCTTATATTAGAGCAGTGGTCAAGAGAAACTTTTTTGCCTAACATGTAAGTAATTGAGCAATTGGATTACCTGATGTCAGTGCCAACTGTAAATACGGAGTGTTTCTACCATAAGAGAAAAGCCTGAACCGTCCCTCAAGTAAATGAGGTTTATTAATAAAATTTGTTTTAAAATTGCAAACAGTAAATGTGAAGGCATAATGTTAAGCAAAGAAATTCAGGATGAATTTCAAGAAATATTCTCTACCGGAGGATTTATTAGACTGTGTATTAGGTTATAAATGGAGCTGGTGGGAAAAACTGTTTAATTCTCAAAACTAGGCTGGAATAAGGGGTTGAAGTATATACTATACAGAACATTGCTGCATTGGCCAGAAGATGGACTGAATAGCTTTGACATTATACAGATCTATTCTACGGGTCCAAACAGACATTTTCACTTATGTTTTTACTGGGAATTATTGTACTCTTAGAAGTAACACATTTTGATTAACAAAATAAAAGTCTGAATTTACTGTTATGCTGATAACTATATCTAAAATGTGTTCAAGTGTTAAGAGCACCAGAAAACTAGAGAGACACAAAAAGCACAATTTAAAGAAAGAGAAAAAAATAGTGGTAAACATGCCAATGACATGTGATGTTAGATGGAGTGAGTTTTGAGTTGGTGCAGAAAATTCTTTCTGGGCTGTCTGGTTGGCAAGTCTATCCACATGCTCAGAGATTAGCTGATCGCCACATTTGGGATCAGGCAGGGCCTCTGAGGCTTTTTTGCTTTCTCCTGTAGTGTGAGGCGTGGGTGGTTGCTGCTTTTTTCCTTGTATCCTGAAGTCTTTAAACCATGATTTGGGGACTTCAGTGACTCAATCATAGGTTAGGTGCCTAGAGCAGAAGTGGGTGGGAGTTTCCATGGCCTGCATTGAGCAGAAGGTCAGACTAGAACAGTGGTTTTCAAACTGGGTCACAGCACCCCCTGCTGCTGCCACTGAAAGACTGGAATATATTGTTGAAAGATTTAACTGTTGGTTCATGGGCATAAATAATTTTTTTCAACTGGGTCTTGAGAAAAAAAGTTTGAAAACCACTGGACTAGAACTCTAGATGATCATATTGGTCCCTTCTGACCTTAGAATCTATGAATCTATGAAAATGATCCTGGCAATTACCATTACAAAAATCCAACTTATATCACTAGTAAAATAAATCACTAAATGCCTAGAGACTAAAGGAATCATATGATATAAATAGCAAGAGTTTCTAAATACTACTCTTTTCAGGGACACCTTTTTGTGTCTTTGTTTTTGAGAGTGAAGGCACTGAAGTTCATGTTGTGTATTTACATATTTTAGTAAGGCATTTGGATAAAACCGCAAAAAACCCCCTCCATAAATGGTAATATCAAATCATGATAGCTGGAGCCTGGAGAGGGGAATTCTCTAGTAGAAGCACACAGAGCTAGCAAGTTCAATGAACTGGAAGTAAGCAGCCTCCCATTAAATTGGGAGGACTTAAAAACGTCAACAAGGTCACTGAATTAATATAAAAGGACCACAAGAGAGAAACACGGTCAGAAAAGAGGAGAGGAATTGATCTGAAAAAAATGACAGTCACTAGAAGGAAGGAAGCTGGGAAGCAGCAGCACCAAGATGAGCTAGACATAAGAACAAACAGCAATTTGGTAAGTATTTGTAATATGGGGTAACAAATGTCCAATGCAATTCAGGGTTAAATACACAGAAGCATCATGCAATGGAGCAGGAAAGTTATGTTGCTCTGGTCTGCTTCTGAAATGCATTCTATTTTGGTTACACTGTCTGAAAGAAACTGACAAACCTGAAAGAGTTCACAGAGAGAAAAGGAACATAAGAACTCAATATTGCTAAACAGACTGATTTATGAGGAAAGAAAGAGCTTACACATACTCAGCAGGTTGGCTAAGAGAAAAGTGGAATGATTTAACAATCTGCAGTTACTTACTGGGAGCAAAGAACAAGAATGAAAAGGAATGTTTTAGGATTATACATAGGGAGAGAAAAACAGAAGAAAAGAGAAGAAAATATCAAAGGCTAAATGTAGTTCTGTCATCAGTAAGAACTTCCTGACAGTGAGTGATTTCAAACTATTTTGATAAACTTCAATAAATGTAGACAAGAGAGCCATGCAATTGGATTGGCAATATCTGCCAACACCAAAACCTAAAATATTGTATTAATGAAGAATAAAACATAACAAGTGGAAGGAAATTTTATTAAGTTTAGTAGAAACATGAAGATGGGAAAACATTTTCAATTGCAGCAAGGAGGACCAATCAGGTCTCAGACTTCATCAAAAGAAATATTACAAAGATGACAAGGGAAAATATTGTTCAATTGTCATGATGAGACTCTGTTAGGAGTTCAATGTCCAAGTTTCATGCACCTAACTGATCTGATAAACTGAAATTTGAAGAGGAAGCAACAGAGGAATTGAGTGTGAGCTGGAGGCAGGAGAGAAGGGAGAACTTACTGCAATAGGCATGAAAGAATCTATTCAGACTCTAAGGCAATAAATAGGAAATACTCAGCCATGCCAAAATTTCCAACTACTAAATTTAGGTTATCACAATATACAAGTATTTCCACCCCTTCACAGAAAAATGCCTACAAGGAATTCTCTGCTAAGGAGAATCAATAGAAAGTTGATGTGCAACTGTTCCACCTAGGGAGACTTTGAGAAAGAATTGTACCCTAAAAGCACAATCTTTCCCAAGTTTGATGGCAGGAAGGAAGTTCGCATGGAGGTGGAAGCTCCTCCTCTCCCTCTTCATACATCTGCACAACAGTTAAGGAAAAACTGGATCTTAACTATTGTGATTTATGGTCACATGCACAAGACTATCATGATTGCCCAATTTGGGGAGAATAAAATACTTTTTACTGCAGACATACAGGCAATAGGCTTTCAGAGGTTCCACACTGTTCTGGAGCACTTGGTGGAAATGAACTCAATATTCCAAACAAGCAATTTCACATGAATATTGAGGTCTATCTGTGTGAACCCTCTATCTATCCAACCACCTATTTTGAGGGTCTTCTGACCTAGAAAACTGAAAGAGAAAATTATTTATCACATATCAAACCTTTGGCTTGTGACAGATTCTATTTAATATAGAACATTCAGCTCAACTATTAGGATACTAACCAACAGATGGCACAAGCTAAAACATGTTGAATTTGAGAATCAGTCATTTTTAATCCTTAAATTACTTTTCCTATAAAAAGAAGAATTAAACAACTCTTCCACTCATCAACCAAATAAACACTCAATCTACTTCTCTATCTTCAAAGAACACAATCTTCAGGTAAGTAGTCTATAGTTACATGGATTATTCTGCTTACTCATTTAAAGTTGATAAGATCTTGCTTTCTTTCATTCCTCTGGAACTTTCCCAGTTTTTAAGACTAATTAAAATTAAGCCTGTGGAACCTGGATTTATTTGACGGCTATTCTGATCATGTTACTTGTGTGCTGTACCCTTTCTACCATCTTCCATGTTTCCAGAACCCACTGCACTAAAGAAGTTGCTGCCTGGAGTAAAAACATTTAAATCCTCAATTTAGTTAGCTCTTCTCAGCTCACAAAGCTTTGAGCAGCCTCTAAGAATGCAAGATTATTTGACCTTTTGCAAACGGGACCTGAGACATAAATTACACCTGAAGTTATGTGGGTGAAAGAAGCCACATAGTCCAAACATCTGTTTCATCTGTGCCAACATTAACATCATAGAGGATAGAGGAAGTGGAATGCCTAAAACACAATGGAAGCCCTGGGATGCAAACAGACTGCACAACCACTGCAAGCTTCAATGCATATTTCAGAGCTGGGGAGGTGAGGAACTTTAAAGTCTCCACCTTCAGATCCAGAGATGAACTCAGCCCTTCAACTCTCCCCAGTGTGGAAAAGTGTAACTTTGCAACACTTAAATGGTTCTCTTGGACCTGTATCTAATGACCATCATAGTACTAGTGTCCACTGCAGAGCTTCTGGCCATGGCGAACAGTTTACTTGACTCTATTCTAGGGCAGGCATGCTTCTTGCCCAGGCATGGTTCACTGATTTGAGCTCACAACTTTTATGATACCTGTGAGAAATCATGGCCCATGCAGCTGCAGCACAGAATCAATTTGGGGCCAACATTTTCAGCATTTGAAAAAAACTAAGCTGCTTGTCCTCAACTGAAAACCAAGGCCAAAATGGCTAAAATTATTTAGGAAAAAAGGTAAGTGCTAAGTAGACTGAATCCTTGATGCGTGTCTAAATTAACATATTTCAACCATAGACTTAGAAAACAACACTAGGGACTTCACATGAGGAAAGCATAGGAGACATTTTTAAAATTAGAGGCCAGTTGCTAAGAGTCTATTATGTCTGAGGAACCAAGCACCAAGAATTGCTGTGGAGTGAGAGAAAAACAGGCATTAGCTGTCAGAACAGCTGATGAGCAGTCTGGCTCACGTCCTAGTTGGAATGCCTCATGAATGAGTTAATGCCCATCAACTAATCTGTCACCCCACAGAAGCCTGGGAGCAACAGAATGGAAATCTACTATAGCAGGAATCTAATTTTTTTTTTTAATCATTTATTAAGAATTCAAATACAGTAACAGAAACGAAGGTTGCTCACCTGAACAGTAACTGATGTTCTCCGAGATGTGTGTCCCTGTTGGGGTGCTCCACTCTAGGTGTTCTTCGTGTCCTCGCACTGAGATCGGAGATTTGTGCTACCGTCTCCACTCTGGCCGCACTCGCATGACCCAGCTCGAGAGGCAGTGGGTGCCTCAGGTCGCACATGCACGCACGTGCGCGGCTAGACTCCCTCTGTTCCTTCTCAGCTCTGGAGTGAAGACACACAACTCCGAGGCAGAGGGGAGGAGGAAGGGACACGGAGCACCCCAACAGAGAGAGACATCTCAAGAACATCGGATATTGCTCAGATAAGCAAGCAACCTTTCTTTCTTCGTCGAGTGGTGTCCCTGTAGAGGTGCTCCTTTCTAGGTACTTGTGGAGCAGTTCCCGCGAGATGCAGGTGGGTTACTGAGGAGTTTGTGTGTTGTATGGTGGATAAGACCATGGTACCCAGAGCCACACTGGATTTTGGTGTCTGATCTATAGCACAATGTCTAGCGAAGGTATGAACTGAGCTCAGTGTAAGATGTCTCTTAGCGGCATGGAACATTTGGCCATTGTCTTGGTGAAGGAGGTCCTTGCATAGTGGACGTGTCATTGGCATGGCTATGGGGAGGTAAGGAAACCAGGTCTGCCGTAGCCAAGCAGGGACAATTAGAATCATTGTTGCTTCATAGGTTCATATCTTCTGTATTGTTTTGTGAATCAATGGCGTTGGTGGGAAGGCGTAGGACAGTGGACCTTTCCAGTTCACCATGAACGCATCTCACTTTGAGTTGATCCCCAGTCCTGCTCTGGAGCACAAAGAGGGGCACTTCTGGATTACCTGGGTTGCGAAAAGGTCTATGGTGGCAAAGCCCCAGCGTTGAAAAATTTTCCTGAGGATGCCTCTGTTCAATTCCTATTCATGTTTTGTTACAAAGTGTCTGCTGAGTGCATCGGAAATGATGTTTTGACAACCAGGAAAGCATGAGGCCAATATTCTGATACCATGATTGATACACCAGGTCCATAATCACATGTCTTCTGCAGATAGGGAATGGGAATGAGCGCCTCCTTGCTTGTTTTTGTAAATAGTGCAAGCTACGTTGTCAGTCATATTTCTTATTACTTTGTTCCGCATCGTTGGTAGAAAGTGTCTGTGGTTACGAAGGTGGAGGGTCCATCTTGAGCAAAGGGTATTCCTGTTAGATTTGAGGGTTTCAACCACCATGTTAGTGACTGTTTGATTATTTGTGGCATGGTGATTACTTTGAATAGGTTGTGTTTGAGTGATTTGTAGATAGAGGTGAACCATGTCTGGAGGGGGTGCATGTGACGTCAGGCATTGGGAACGACTATGGTTGTCACAGCCATATGTCCCAATAGTTGTAGGCAGGTCCATGTTGTTGATGTTGGGCTGTCCATTAAGGAGGCGATCAGATTCGTCATTGCTATGAATCTTTTGCGAGGTAAGGATGTCTGTGCTGCTAAGGCATCTAGGTGTGCCCAATGAATTCCAGCAGTTGTGTGGGGATTAATGTTGACTTTTGGTAATTTATCATTAGACCTAGTTTGAGAAATAAGTTTATGATGTATTGGTTTGCTGTTTCTGCCTGTAAGTGGTTGTTTGATTTAACCAGGCTATCATCTAGGTACAGGTAGATGACTATGCCTTGTTTGTGGAGATAGGCAGTAACTACTCTGAAGTCATCTGCACTTGTGGATGGAAGTGGAATGATCATCTCAGATGGATTCTGAGGGGACTTTCATCATCCTAGTCTGTCAGAGATGTTCCCAGGGTTATCCAGGGTGTCAGGACCAGGGTCAGTTCGTACATGGGATGAGCAGGATGTGGATGCTGCATCTCCAAAATAACTAGGTGGGCTGCTGTAAGGTCTCGTATATGAGGACACACATCCCAATTACACCACTGGGGTGGAAATGGCACTGGTGGAACCATCCAAGATGGTGGGAACCATGGATCGGTTGTGCATTTCTTATTATGTCTTCTCATTGTCATAGGTGATGCATGCCTGTTCGGTGACGAGTAGTGCGGGGTGAAGATACCAGAGGCCCCGTCTTCACCGTCACTGTGAGAAAATGGAGAGGAAGGTGATGAAACACTCCAGCTGACTGGTGAGTATGGTGGAGAGTCTGAGTTGTCGGACTCTATATGACATGTCTTTTGTTTTCTTTTGCTCAGCGATGATGCCTTGAAAGCAGCCCTTTGGGTTGCTGTGTCAGAGGACGGTGCCTTGGGTGCTTGTGCAGTAAGCATCAGTGCCAGTGACGGCTTTGGTGCCAAGAATGGTGCCAGCTGTTGTGGCGCCATGTCCTCCGTGGGTGCCGATGTCACATTCGGCACCGGGTTAGTATGCGGCACTGTGTTAGCTCCTGGTGCCATTGATGTGGGTGCTGGAGTATGTTTTCGACGCATTGAGGAGGAAGTCATAGGTGTATGAGACCTCGACTCCACACTGGTGTTCTTATTGCTCGGTGCCTTCGCAGCGCAGTAGCTAGCGGTCTGTGTATAACCGCTGGCTTTGGCAGTGCGGTCCTCTTCCAGGGAGGGCTCTAAGAGGGAGTGGAAGATCTTTTCTTCTCTCTGCCTCGTAGAGGATTCATGTCCAGGATCAGAGGCTAGCTGGAGTGATTATTCCATTAGAATCACCTTGAAGAGGAGTTCTCTCTTTCTTCGCCCTTGTTTTTAGGTTCTTACAGTGAAGGCATTTGTGGGAGGCATGTCCCTCACTCAGCCAGCAGATGCACTAGAAATGCCTATCTGAGGCATGCATGGCATCCCAGCAAAGGAAACATCTTTTAAAACCCGTTGAGCCAGGCGTATTCCAACTGACTTGAAAAAAAATTTTTAAGTGAAAGAATAGTAACTGAAAGAAAAGAAACTAACTAGAACTAAAGGCAATTACTAACTTATTCCTAAATTTTCTACTAACAGCTAGGTAAAGGAGAGTGCGGTTGCGGACTCTGTCTCAAGCTGCTGAAGGTTGAGATAGAACTGAGGGAGCCTGATCGCACGTGCGACCTGAGGCTCCAACAGTGCCTCGAGCCAGGTCATGCGAGCGCAGCCAGAGCGGAAACCATGGTACAAATCTCTAATCTCAGCGTGAGGACACGAAGAACACCTAGAGTGGGGCACCCCTACAGAGACACCACTCGACAAAGAATGACTTATATCCTGTAAAAATCATATACAAATTAGTTCAGTGTAACAGTCACATGCAATCATGGCCCAATCGGCACGGCTGCAAGCAATGTGACATCCTCAGGGTCATACAAGTAATATATATATTGCATGGATACCATCCCTGTAACTCAGAGTTGAATATGCGGCCCACAATGATAAATAGGTTGAAAAGCACTGTTTTAGATGGCTGTAGCTGCATCAATTGTCAAGATCAAAGACAATCCTGAACTTAACTCTTGGAAGGTAAGTGAGAAGACACCAATTTATAAAGAGCTTTATGTTTAAAAGTTATTAAAGTTTAAGTCATACACATATACAGATTTTTTTTTAATGTGTTGCATGCATATTACACAGCAATCCCAGAGTTGAATATGCAGCACCAACACCATACATGGACAAGAGTAAGAATGAAGACAAGTCATTCTATTTCTATTTGACTTGAAGAGATGAAACGTTTATTCCTTGGAACACTAGAACTAAACTGCATGAACAAATGAAAATAATATGAAATAATGCTGCATTTTCCTGAAATGGTAGGTCATATTGATCTCTCATTTCCAGGATCTTACATTGCCCATTTAAGGGTGTGTCCACAATACTAAAGATAGTCTGAAAATGCAGTTGCTCAATGAGAAATCCAAGCTGAACTCTCAAACACAAATAGCTGAAGAGACTTTTCCATTTATTCATTTGAAGTATTTGGTTGATTTATTTGTGGAATGAATCAATTAACCTTTAAAACTAAACTAAACACCTCTTCTTGCTTTCATCTTCACAAATATAACCCATTTGAGAATCAAGAACAACAAACACCGAGGGAGCCCAAGATCGATGGGTATAAACTGTCCAGGAAGGACTCAGGCTCGAAAGTCAGAAGGGTCCAATATGATCACCTCGTCTGACTTCCTGTAAAATGCAGGCCACAGAACCTCACCCACCTCTCCTGTAATAAACTTCTAACCTATGACTGAGTTACTGGCTAGCTCAATGGTTTTTAAACTTTTTTTTCCTCAGGTCCCAGTTGGAAAAAAAAAATTGTAACAGTGACCCAACAATTACATCTTTGAACAATACATTTCAGTCTTTTGGCAGTGGCAGCAGGGGGCAGTGTGACCCAGTACTGGGTCCTGACCCTATGTCTGAAAACCACTGGGCTAGATCATTAGGCTTAAGGGATAGCGATCAACAGCTCAATGGCTAATTAGCAGCCCTTATCAAGCAGTGTCCCCCAGGAGTCTAACACCGGGCCAGTTTTGTTCAACATCTTCATTAATAATCTGGAGGATTAGTGGAGTGAACCAGCCGGCCCAGGATGTGGGGACAGGGGCCTCCACAGGCCAATTGGCCATGAACCCCACCCACTGCTAGAGATGGCCCTGAACAAGGAGCAGTGGTCTCAAGTTTTGGGGAACTAAGTTGATTATTAGGAAAATCTTTTTCAATAAGAGGGTGATGAAGCACAGGAATGGGTTACTTAGGGTGGTGGTGTAACCTCCAGCCTTATAGGTTTTTAAGGCACAGCTTGACAAAGCCCTGGCTGGGATGATTTAGTTGGGATTGGTCCTGCTTTGAGCAGCGGGCTGGACTAGATGACCTCTTGAGGTCCCCTCCAACCCTAATCTTCTATGATTCTATGAAGGCAGCAAACAGGTAAAGCAATGGATATTTAAAACCAAGAGAAACAAGGAGTCCTGCAGCACTTTAAATAAATGTGTTGGTCTCTAAAAGTGCCACACGGTAGCCCTCTGGAACTTGAAACCAAGAGATTTCATTAACATCTCTAAGACAAATGAGGGATGAAGAAGAGTAAGAATAACCTTGTTACCACCTGCAGTGCACGTAACACACACAAATGGACTGCTTCCTAAGGTCTAGTCTACATTAGATAGCTTTGCCAGTTTAACTCTCTCAATATAGTCAAGATCCAAAGGGGTAGCCGTGTTAATCTATCGCAGAAAAACACCAGAGTCCTGTGGCACGTTTAAAGAGTAACAGATTTATTTAAAGCATCTGACGAAGTGGGATTTTCTCCCATGAAAGCTCATGCAATAAATAAATCTGTTAGCCCTTAAAAGTGCCAAAGGACTCTGTTGTTTATCTCAATATAGTTAAAGAAGAAAATGTTCCCAGCGAAGAAACAGTTGTATCAATATAAAAAGGCGCTTACACTGGTGTAACGTATTCCAGTTCCCTGACTCATAAAAGCTACATTGGTATAAGCACTTTTATAACAATGTGTAACTGCATCCACACTAGGGCTTTTAGTACCACAGCAATGCCAGCAAAAAAATCACACTTCTAACCGGCAGTTATCTTGCCAAAACTTTCTGGAGTAGACCAGCCCTGAATTTACAGAAGAACAAGTTATTCAGACGCTAATTTACCAAGCTGTCTTTACCTAACAAAATAAAAAAGGATATGGAGAGTGAAATGCAAACACACTCAGGTATAAGTAAGTTGACCATTCCCCATTGTCACAATCATAAATTTACTGCATCCCAATTAGTGCTACCTGTATGTTTATGGAATGGTAAATTTTTGGTTCACCAAACAATTTGTGGATAATGATCTAAGAGGGATGGATGTATGCTCTGGCACTCAGGATAGATGGCAAAAAGATGGATCTCACATAAATCTCCCTGATTCTCATTGAAAGTGAATATATTGATAATTTATTAGAGAATATCATGCAGTCAAGTAAGTAAGCAACCACTCAAAGAAGCAGTTGTCAAGGTCAGGATTCACCATCATCCCTCAAGAGCGTAGGTGGGAGGCTAAAACCAAGAGGACTTTGGAGAATACTCTCAGGGCCTATTACAGCCAGAAGGGAAGCCTCCAGCACTGGTAGTCTTCGTTTCTCACTATGATCCTCAGAAAACATCCATGAGCCAGTAATGTCGAGACATGGAAATAGGCAGCCTGTAGCTTGAGGACTGAAAAATGAGGGAACAATTGTGAATAACTATCTTGAATCTCTGAGTTTTGATAAACTTGCTGAAAGCTCTGAAGCCCAAGATCGGTCTCCAACCTCCCTTCCTTAGGGGCAGTGTTTCTCAGCCTTTTGCAGCTCGTGACACACTTGATGGCATGTTGCAACTCTCGAAGACCACCCAGGCCGAATCCAGCCATCTCCCTGGCTCTCCACAACACAGTTACCATGGTGTGGCAACACAGTAATGTGTCCCAACACAGTGGTTGAGAACCACTGCTTTGGAGTATTAGGAATAGTGCTTCAAAGGTTCTTTGCTTCAAAGGTTCTTTGGCTCCTAGTTGAAGAAGGCAATGTATCTCCTGCCTTAGCAGACTCTTATGAGAAGGGTCCCTGAATGAGGAAGGGGAAAGGGATGTAGAGGGGTTAAGGAACATTAGACCACCCATACAGGATCAAACCAATGCTCCATCTACCCCAGTATCCTGTCTTTCAGTAGACAATGCCAGGTGCTTCAGAGGAAATGAACAGAACACAGTCATCAACTGATCCATCCCACTGGCCATTCCCAGTACTCCATGCCCATCCTGGCTAACAGCCATTGACGGATCTATTCTTTGATCTTATTAATCTCTCCTCATATTGAAGCTTTTCCATTCCCCTAATTATGCTAGTTACCCTTTTCTGCACCTTTTTCTATTCCAATATATATTTTTTGAGATGGGGCATCCAGATTTGCATGCAGAATTCAAAATGTGGGCATTCTATGGATTTATAAAGAGGCAATATGATGTTTTCTGTCTTATCTATCCCTTTCCTAATGATTGCTGGCATACTGTTAGCTGTTTTGGCTTCTGCAGTACACTAAGTGAATGTTTTCATAGAACTGTCAACAATGACTCCCGAGATCTCTTTCTTGAGTGGTAACAATTTAGACCGCAACGTTTTCTTTCTATAGTTGGAATTATATTTTCTGATGTGCATTACTTTGCATTTATCAACACTGAATATCATCTGCCATTTTGTTACCCAGACACCTAGTTCTGTGAGATCCCTTTGCAATTCTTCACACTATGCTGTGGACTTAACTATCTTGAGTAATTTTGTATCATTTGCAATTTTTGCCACCTCACTGTTTACCCCCATTTCCAAAGCATTTATGAACAAGTTAAACAACTGGTACTAGTACAGACCCCCGGGGAACACTTATTTGCCTCTCTCCCTTCTGAAAACTGACCATTCATTCCTATCTTTGTTTCCTATTTTTTAACCAGCTACACATCCAGGAGAGGAACTTCTCTTTTATCCCATGACCACTTACTTTTCTTAAGAACCTTTTGTGAGGGACCTTATCAAAGGCTTTCTGAAAATTTAAGTACACTATCCACTGCACCATCCTTGTAAACAGGCTTGTTGATCCCCTCAAAGAACTTTAGTAGACTGATGAAGATTTCCCTTTACAAAAACCATAGATCTTAGGGTTGGAAGGTACCTCATGAGGTTATCTAGTCCAACCCCCTGCTAAAAGCAGGACTACACCCACTAAAACATCCCAGCCAGGGTTGCTGACTCTTCCCCCAACAAATTGTATTCACCTCTTTGATAATTCTGTCATTTAAAGTGTCAAGAAACTTTATTTCTGCATTCCGTCCTGAGGTGACATGATTCCAGTCAATATAGGGATAGCTGAAATCCCCCGTTATTGAGTTTTTTATTTTTATAGCCTCTCTAATGTCCCTGAGCATTTCACAGTCATTATCACTAACCTGGCTAATAGTATATTCCTACTGCTATATTATTATTCAAGCATGGAATTACTACCCATAGAAATTCTATGGCACAGTTTGGTTCATTTAAGATTTGTATTTCATTTAACTCGATGCTTTCTTTCACATGTAGTGTCGTTTCCCCACTAGTACAACCTACTCTGTCCTTCCGATACATTTGGTACTCTGGTATTACTACATCCCATTGATTATCCTCATTCTCCCAAGTTTCTGTGATACTGATTATATCAATATCTTCATTTAACACAAGGCACTCAAGTTCACCCATCTTAGTATTTAGACTTCTAGCATTTGCATAAAAGCATTTTCATGTTTTTTTTTTAAAATCTGTCACTTGAAGTGACATGGGTGAAATAACCAAAGGTGAGAAAATCCAGGACCCATTTGCCTATGATTATGTGTGTCAAGGTGCTGCGGAACGCGAACAAATGGTGGCCAAACACAGTAGATAGCAGTTGGGAGTGGTCTCAAGGTGCTTCAACCTACCTGTCTTAAGTGCCTCTGGGTAGGTGCCTGGGTATAGGGCTGTGGCCCAGAAGACTGCAACTAGAGAATTTATTTCTTTGTCTGTGAGGCTTGTAACTGTGCTCATATGTAAATTGGGCCAGGTACGGTCTCTGTTGGTACTAACCACTTAAATGTCTTTTTTGTCCTGATGTATAGATGCTCAAAGACCTCAGATGCCCTGGTATCCTCTAAGGAGTGTAGTGAGGCATCAGTCTTCTCTGCAAAGAGATTTATATTTTCAAAAGAAATGTCCTCGACTGTAGCCTGCATCTCCTTCAGGAATCTCAAGAGGCGGATCTATGATGCCTACCTGATCACCACCTCGAGGAAGATAGTCCTGACTCTCTATTGGCTGTATCTAAAGACAACTGTAGGGCCATCTTTGCCACTAACTGTTGCTCTTGAGTGATGACTTTAGAAGTGTCCCTAGAGGCTTCTAGGAATTTCTCAATAAAAGTCAGAGTTTACTCTGGTTTGTGTAGTTATATTTTTATATTAGCGTGTAGTCGCTTGCGACCTGAAACTGTAGGGTGACTGATGAATATGCCTTTTTACCAAAGAGATCCAGGCGTTTTCAATTCCTGTCATACAGTGCATTTCATGCACAGTGTTGCCCTTCTCAGAAATTACCACATTAACCACAAGGGAGCTGGGCGGAGGGCTACTTAAAAATGAATTCTGAGTCCATAGCGGGGACATAAAATGTCTTGTCTGCTCACTTGCAAGTCGGAGCTGCTGAGGCCAGGATTTGCCATATTACCTTGATTATGTCTAAAATGGCTTGATTAACCAGCGAAGTGATTTTGGAGGTACCTAAAGCATATAAAATACCTATCAGTTCATGGTGAACATCCTTCACCTCCTCCAGAAATATATGAAAGGCGTAAGCTAAACTTTGTGCCAGCTCCTGAAACTGAGTGAGTCATCCACCTTAGATGGCATGACTGCATCATCCAGAGACAATGATGATATGGCTTTGGGCACCGCCACTTCCTCTAGATCCAGTCTTGCTTCTTCACTTCTTGGATAGGGGCTCTCAAGGCTGTGACCAAAAGAACATGTTGGTGGGGGGAAGGGATCGGGGGATCTTGAGCCACACAGTGTCCCAAAGCTAGTTACTGATGCCACTGCAGTGACATAAGGCCTGATGGAGTGCACGATGGGTGCCGCATACCAGGATGGTGGCAGTGGCACCTGGCCACACCTTATTAGTAAAAGGTCCTGTATGGAGCCTAGAGTACATGGAGCTCTCATCTGTTTCACTCTCTGAACCCTCATTTGACAGCAGCAGAGAACTGTTACAGCATGGTCCTGGAGTCCTAGCCCTGGGGTGTGAAGAGCTGGAATCTTTGAGCACCAGCTGGTCTTCAGAGCAATGCAAATGCATCGGTATCCATTGCCATCAGCAGTGCCGGTGATGGGTATCTTGCCCAGGCTGACCTGTATAGCAAAGAATATGCCAGCCAGTATTACTGGTGGTACCAATACTACATCATGTGCTGGAAGAGTCTTAGGGTGTCTGCCCTTTTCCTTACATACTGTGACTTTTCTCCCTGGGCCTTAAAAAGTCTGTGGTCTTTTTCGTGGTGCCAGAGGCTTAGGTATCAGACCATCTCAGTGCTGGCAGTGCCAAGGATAACAAGCAAGTTGAGGATGACTTTCTGCTATCCCTGCACTCACTGATGGCACTCCCAGCTCTCTTCCTTGACTTATGAGAGGAATTCCCAGGCCATCTTTTAGACCCTCTATCCTTCGGTTTTGAAAAATATGGGGAAGACTCACGCTAACCCAAGGGCTGTAGTCAGAGGGCTATCTCCATAAAAATGATCTTCTGGTGAAGCTTTCTGTCTTTGCAAGATCTCAGTCAGAGTTGTTGTGAGAGGGAATGCTTGCTTTCATTATGGCTCTCACTCAAACAGCGAATGCTCTGGGAGTATTCACCTGCAAGTGGGATGGCCTCCTTGCAAATGAGACACTTCTTTGAAGACCAGAGAGTTGAGCATACCCTTGCTAGAGAGGTCCTCTCTGCTGGGGTCGATGTACAACAAAGTCCATTCTTTTGGGAGTTTTTTAATTCATTTTAAGGCATGGCAAAATAAGAAGAAAAAAAACTGGGAAGTTTGCAAAGTGAAGAATATCACTTGAGACGTTAATCTGCTACTGATTGCTAAATACTCTGACTAGCCAGGGGAGGTTGAGAAGGATAGTTAGCCCATGTCCACTGCTAGCATCATGGCACAGCCTATGTGCAAGCACAATGGACACTGCTACCACAACTCTCCAATCAGCAGTGCAGGGACACAGACACACACACTGGAGAACCCAGAGGATCACTATAAGAAGAAATTGAATAGACTGCATCAAATTAGAAGATTCAAGATTTATAAATTCTAATGTATTGTCTATCAATGTAAGCATTGGCAGAGAGGTGAACACTGAGCGGATCTAGTGTGACAGGTAGAATTTTTCCCTTCCTATATACTTCATAATTGAAAGATTGTCAAAGACTGAAGATTACTAGTCTTCAGGGAAACAATAAAAATTAACAAGGAGTCTGGTGGCACTTTTAAAGACTAACAAATGTATTTATCACATGAAGTTTTCGTGGGAGAAAATCCCACTTCACCAGTGGGATTTTCTCCCACGAAAGCTTGTGAGATTAACAAATTTGTTAGTCTTTAAAAGTGCCACCAGACTCCTTGTTTGTTTTGCTGAACTAGACTAACACAGCTACCCCTTCAGAATAAAAACATTTGTCTTTCAAAATGGCCACAATCTATTGTCATTCTCAATGGGAATGGCAGACATTAGCCAGAATAAATGGATCTAACAGGCCCTAAAAAGTTAACATTTAAAATTGTGTACCTTAAAGTTATTGGAAATTTTATACACAGAATGACATTGTCTTGGAGCTTAGTTTACTGACAACAGAGTCCTGTGGCACTTTTAAAGACTAACAGATTTATTTATCGCATGAGCTTTCGTGGGAGAAAATCCCACTTCGTCAGACGCTTTGAAGATGGGAAAGTTACAGAATGGGAGGAAATTAAATGCAGGGGAGTGTATGACATAGGATCAGGGCAGGCTGTAACAGCAAATCAAAATAGGTGTTAAGATTCAAACACTGGGGAACAGCACATAGAGGAGGGTGAGGTCAAATCACTTGTTGTAATTCTGTAACTTTCCCATCTTCAAAGTGACTGACGAAGTGGGATTTTCTCCCACGAAAGCTCATGCGATAAATAAATCGTTTAGTCTTTAAAAGTGCCACAGGACTCTGTTGTCTTTCTACAATAGACTAACACGGCTACCCCTTTGGAACTTAGTTTACTAGTTATGCATGAAGAGTCTAACAAATATAAAATATAGAACAAGGGAACTCCCAGACAATACTATGTTAAAATGGAGTTAAGATTGACAGTATATTATGTTTAAGGTAAAGAAACACTGAAAAGCTGTGCAATTATCCCCACAAAGAAAAATAACTACAGAAAATTCAAAGTTAAGGTTGATTTAAGGAAATCAAAACACGTTCAGTGTGGAAATGCAGTTAGGAGACCTCAACAACATGAAGTTTCCCTTGCAGTGATAACAAAGTGGGGGTGGGAGGGAGTGTACACAAAGAAGAAACAAATATCACTTTAGTGGTCAGTTTAATCTGGGACTATAAAACAAATATAATAGTCATGATCATCTGGTTGTTGGATATAAGAGAGTTGGAAGTTACCCTACCTTTCACACAGCTAAAACCCAATAATGAGACTCGTAAAATTACAATGGTGTTTGCAGAAAACTGTTCATAGCCACCTCAAAGTTAAACATCTAACAACAAAACTCAAAGCATTATCCAAAACTCACAGAAATGTTCCCCTACCCTTTTTAAAATAATCATGTAATAGAGAGGATATGTTTGAAAAGAAAAAAGGTGCCTAGTATCTATCAGTGGTCTATCATAAATATACAAAAATACAAATGTGTCATATTTCAAATTTCTTAAATTTAAATTTAAACCTGTAGCAGCAGAAGGCTCTTGGGTTTCAGTAGGTATAAACGAAAGCTCACGGTCCTCAACTTTTTCTTCCTTTAAACTGCTGTTCACATCAAGCAGTGTGGTCTGTGATATATCTCCAGATAACTGAGGTGCTTGTTCACAGGAGTTTTGGTCAGATTCAACAGGAATTTCTAACTGAGCTAAAGAAAAGAAGAAAAAAGAGTTTGTGAGAGCAAAACAAACAAAAACCAACATTAGATAGCCAAACTACTGGAAAAAACAGTTCTACATCTCAAAACGCTAAAGACTTAAGGCAAAGCAGATGTGTTTGCCTCACCCTTTTCTGTCTTAGAGGTATAAAAAGGAATGAGTGAAACTAAATCTCAACTCCCTTCCCTCTAAACATTTGAATATCACAACCACTGATTCCAGCAGACCAGGCAACCTGATCGGGTTTAATAGGTTGGATTTCCTGAGAAAAATTGGGGAGGGAATGGAGTGTTTCTATTAAGATATTTATACAGTACACTTCTCATTACACCATGGCAACAATCTGGTGGAGGTTCTACAAAGCAGAGTGCAAAATATAGCAGAGGTTCCCAACTGGTGTGCCACAGCAACATCTAAAGTGTGCTGCAAGAATCTGCCAGGAGCTGGGGTCATTTTAAATCTCCCGCCCTGCTCAGCCAAGCCACATGGGCTGAGCAGGACGGGAAAAGCTTGCAGCAGATGCTGGCTGCACGTAAGTGTGAGCTGGGAAATGGGGAGTGAATAGGTTTTGGGGGGGGGGATTTGGGTTGGGGGCCCCAGTGGGGGGCCATGGGATGGCGTGTGGGGGCCCTGCAGGAGCTGTGGGCGGGGTGTCTTGGCCCCAGCGAGTGCCTGACGAGGTGGGCAGCCCAAGGGCTGGTGCTGGCCCCTGCAGTAGGGGGAGGGTCCGCCGCGGGTAGCAGGGGAGCTGTGGGGGAGGAGAGACTCACGGTGAGGGGGAGAGCTGCTGTGCGGTGAGCGTCTGCCATGGGCGGCAGGGAGCCACTGAGGAGAAGAGGGAAGGGGGTGCCACGCCGTGCCCCCTCCTTTGCCCTCCCACTCCCCAGGTTCCCCCTATCACCCGATATAGCCACTCCTGTTCTACCTTCCCCTCTCCTCTCTTCCCACCCTTACCCTGCTCCCCACACTCTCTCCTGTCCCCCCCACATAACGACTCCTGACCTCCCCTCCCCTCTCTGGCCACCCCTGCCCTACTCCCCTACCACCCCACATAGCAGCATTTCCCAACCAATGTGCCGTGGTTCATGAATATTCATGAGTTGATTTGAGTTAATTTAAATATTCGTGTGTTTTTGATAGTGGTGTGCCTCGAAACAATTTGAAGGTATCAAGGTGTGCCATAGCACACTAAAGATTGGGAACCACTGAAATATAGTACTTGAATATTGCTTTAGTGTGGGAGGAGCAAGGTTGTAAAAAGGGGAATTTTATTTGGTGTTCAGATAGTGTCTAACAAAGGGGTACACAACAATGATGGTGGTTTTTAGGGTGCAACTGTAATTAATTAATAAATGAATAAGAATTGTATGTGGTTCCAGTAGTTTCAATGGAGATACCTTAAACCAGTGGTTCTTAACCTGGGGTGCACGCACCTCCTGAGTGTGCGAGATACCCTTTCTGGGGGTGTGAGACATGCCAGTTTCTTTTAGAAGGTAAATCATCAAAAACACAAATTAAGCACAGACATGTAAGTACAACTACTTTGTTTCATGAAACCTTAGGTTTAAAGAACTGACAATGATTTTTGATAATGGGTGTGAGAACATATCTGAGAACCAAAGGGGATGCAGGCTGCAATAAAGGTTAAGAACCACTGCCTTAAACCTTAAAGAAAATATTTCTCTGGATTATTTGAATAATCTGTCCCCAGTTCAAGTGAATTACAATGTATCAACTGCACATAAAACTGATTTCACATTTAGCTTTCATCAATCTTCTTTGCAAGGAAACTCATTTAAACTTCAGTTTAGCAATTAGATATAACTGTAATGGAAAGAGAGAGCCAAAGACATGAGGCCTGGTGTCAGGCCCTGCTGACACAAAACAAAATTAGCAAGAGTCAGGCCTTGTTACAAGATGCCTGACTGCAGGTTCACTGTCCAATAGCGAAGTTGGCAAGAACAGGGCTTGTGTTGCAAAAATGCAAATACTCCTAAGGACTACTAGGCACAGGCTACTCATGTAAACACATTCCAAAAGGGTAGTAACAGAAAACCCCAATACCAGCTTATTTTATAAATACACTCCCTGAGGATGATACAGGGACACACTGAGCTCACCTAAGGATAAGGTATGGAGGACAGGATGATAGAGAGATATTTGATGAAACCAACACATACAAGGTAAAGGGTGGTAAGAGACAGTATGTAATTTCTATCCAAGTATAAAATAGGTCTCACAGAGGGGGAGTCTGTCTAGCTTAGAAGGGAGCAGAAAGTCCCACCACTCACTTAGCTGGTCCATTGTAACAGGCATACACGTCTAAGTATCTCTGTTATGGGGTGCTGTTATTGCGCATCCTCAACAATAAACATGGTTTAGCACCTTCACTACTGAACCAACTAACTACTTTGGTCTTGGGCAGTTCGATCCAGGTCTGCTGCAACACTTACCTACGCAAACTGGTGCAGAACAGAACACACACACAGCCATCATACAACTAAACAACTTTCCCTTATAACGACTCACAAACATACCATTACAACAAAGTACTTACATTCCTTGGCTTCCTTTGGACTTGATGCTGGATTTTTCAAAGGTCCAATTTCAGCTACAGTTGTTGTAACAACATCTGAATTTACAATCTCATGACTAACATTGGAGGAAAGCCTTGAAGATCGTCTCCTAATTTGGTCTCTTTCATTGCTGTCTGAAGAGTTTTTCAACTTTTCCTGAGCTAAAAAGCATTTTATATTTAATTTCATTGTGTAACAGGCTGTCAGTCATGGAATATTAAAGCTTGACAGTGAAGTACTGGTTATGGGATTAACACCTGCAGCTCATTTATGCCCCTACCGCTAATAATCAAAACTCCAGTTACTTAACAGGTAACTAACTTCCTGTTCCTCCTTTGTGTAATTGTCCATATGCATATTCCCCTGCTGGCAATGCCCAAGCAGTGAGTGATCTTCTGTAATGGAGGTGGGAGCTTGAAGTCTTTTGGAAAATAAAGATTGTAGCATCCTCCTCACTGAACTGATGGCAACTAGAAACAGTTTTCATTTTCATATGCAAGAGAGCCTGTTGGTAACTGCCCACAGGATATTTTCACTAAAGCCAAGATTTATGGAGTACTAAAGCACTAGATCCATGGAGTGAAAGAATCCTTGACCAATGAGAATACCTTAATCAGGACTTTGAGGAACTTGATTACAGTTGGATAGAAGATTGTATGGATGTCCATATGTGGACAATGGGTCAAGATCATCATCAAGTGTGCTGTGACTGAATGCAAGGATAAATTACTTTGTTTTATGTCCTGTGTGTAATTCAGAATTAAAATAATTAAGAAATGATGAGGAGTGAGGGACTTCCACTGACACTAGTGAGAAAATCTTGTCTTTTTCTCCAGATAGGTTTCTCTCGTGAAGTCCTTCCTTCTATTTATGAGGTATGTCCGTCAAAGCGATCACTGTTCTGTAAGCAACTCCTGTCAGGCCTGACCTACTCACTACATCTACCCTACTGTTGCCATTGTATTTATTCATAAATCATGTCATGTTAAGGCATCAAAAAAAGGCTGCTGACACAGTGATCATTAATATCTGTGCCAAGTATGTATATTAGTATCAGAGGAGAAATTATGTATACCCAACTATCGATCTTTAAAACAGGATTTGACAAATCCCAGGCGCCAGGTCGCCATGATGCCCAGGATTTAGCCCCTAGCACTTAGCTGTGCAGCAGTTGTCAGGAAGGCGAACACCCCCTGGAGCCTAAAAAAGAGCCTGTGGAGCTGACACTTCCAGTGCTGCCCCTCTTCCCCCCAGCCCAAACTCACCACCACCAAAAGCTCCCTAGCAATGGATTTTTTCGGTGGTGGGGAGTCCTTTGTTCACCACACTGCCGCCAAAAGTGCTGGTGGCCATGGTGGTTTTTCAACAGCAGGTTGCCCCTCTTTGCTCCATGCTGGCGGCTGAGGGATGGGGGCCTTCAGTGCCGCACACCTAGGTTCTTCATTTCTGGGGCTGACCCCATGGGCTATATCCGCACCAGACGGTTCTGCTGGCAGAGCGCCAGCACTATAATTATTGAGGTGGCTGATGTCCACACAGCCACCCTAGTCAGTGGAGTATGTCCCCACTAGGACCACTTCCACCGACTTAAATGACACTGTGGGGGAGCTCAGAAAGCAATCGGGACCAGCCGGAGTCTCTGGTGGCAGAACGGCTGCAGCCATGGGATCCCCAGCAGCAGCGCAGCTGCAGTCGCCGTGGGCTTCCCACGGTCCCCAACAGCAGCAGGGGGAGAGCCGCCCCAGGGACTGTCCAGGACACCAGCCACCCTAACATAGACACTTTTGGCCTGAAGTCCACATGCCATCTATGGCTGCTCATAGCAGGCCACAGGACAGGGAGGGTTGAGGGGAAGGAAGTGGAGGGACAGGGCTTGGAAGGGGGCATGGCCAGCACCCCCTCCCCAGAAAAAGTGGTGGAGCTGGGCTCCATTCCCCCTCCCTGCCAGCTTCAGCCGGGTGAGAGAAGGAGCAGCAGCAACAGTCTGGCCCTGGCACGAGCTGCCGCTCTCCTGCCCCCTCCCAGGTACAGCAGAGGCTCATGCTGGGACCAGAGCCACCGCTGGACTTGGGAGGGAGAGGAGGAGGGAGAGCGGCTGCAGCATGAGCAGCCACCTGGAGCTGGTGGGGGAGGGGGTAGCAGCTGTGATCTGGCCGGCCAGAGGACAGGCACTCGGGGACAGTAGTTTGCCTACCTCTGATCTAGGAAGTTCCACATTTAAAGGAAAAAAAAAAAACTTGAACAGAGACATACACACATATGGGAACATTGGTGCATATATCTTTCACTACAATAAGGGACAGCCTCAGATTTACATTAAAATTAGTTTATTAAACAATGTTACGCACTGATTTCCTTTACAATCAGTATTTTTATGTATACAAGTGGTCTAACATTCAGGTGAAATGCTGGTACATACCAAATAATAGCTTTGTAAAACCTGGTGCTGGTTAAAAACCCAAACCAAAACACAGGCCTTGTTGGTAGAGAAATATCTGCTGAGATTGCCAATTTAAGCATTTTGTAGATCAGGTAAAGGTATGATCGACAGAGAAAAGTCTGATGCACTAATTCCATAATCTGATGGCCTCCTGGCAGAGCTGGAAGGATCCTACCCTATCCCACTTGTCGATGGAGAACATAAAGGTCATACTGTCTGCCATTAAACTGGACTAATTTCCCCCAATGTACTGAGGAAAGGATTCACAAGCCATGCATCCAGCTCCGAACTCCAACAGACTGACATACTTTCTTGCCTCTCTTGGGGTCCAGAGACCATGCACTCAAAGTTTCTCATGTGTGCGCCCCATGCCTTGAGCAAAGTGTTCAAGATGGCAGAGGGGGCTGAAGGTGTCTCCCAATGCAGGCATTTAGAGGGTTCTTCCGCCACTGCAGAGAAGACTGTATTACAGTGCTGAGAGGCTAGAGAGGGGCATACCCAACTGGTGCCTGGAAGGATATCTGCTGCAGCATGTCTGTTACCACTGATCTGCTGGCAGTGTCTGCTCCACCCAGAGCTGCGTGTAGGCTCACCTTAGAACAAGGTCATTTTCTGAGACTCTTCCAAAGTACACCCCCTCTTAAGATCTGAGGGAAGTGTCAGAAAAGCCTGCATTCTTTCTTAATACCTAAAGTCATGGCAGGAAAGCAAGGCTTGGTAAACAGTGACCTGAAATTGAAGGCTTGCCAATGAGTACACTTTTCAAGTCAATAAATTTAGTTTCTCTGGATCCTTGTCTCTGGGTGTTCATTTATACTTATGGAATTCTTCTTGGCCTTCATTACCAATTGTGAAAGTGCCACTGAGAGTATATATGAGAAGTGAGCCTCTTTGGATGGAACCTAATTACTTTTTGTCCATTTTACAGGAGGCAATACCTTTTGTGGACTGGTGTTTTTGACACAACACTCTCACTGAATCCATGATCACTTCATTCACAAGAGAGGCAAACTTTCCTGGTGTGAAGGACTGGGATATATCTACCATCTGCAAGTCTGTTCCTGAACTTCTTCCATAGGGATTTACAGAATCTACAAAATCCTCAAGTTTTTCTTGGAATCCCCAAAAGTCATCAAGCTGAAAAGCCATCTTTGGGACAACAGTTTCATCATAGATGATGCTAACAAGTCCACGAGACCTGGTGTCTCTCCTAGTAATTGCAAGTTCCTCTCAATCTGCCTCTTTTGTTCTGATGAGGCACGGAGAGGTGCTGGCTCAGGCACAGCTTCTCTTGCCATGGCTGCTGGAAGTAATCTCAGACTTCTAGGGTCTATCCCGAGATTAGGCAATAGTGTGAGAAACCAGGGACCTTCTGCTGCTGGTTGACTCCTCTGACATCCTTCTCTGGACTAAAGTCTGGATGCCCTATATGAAGAATATAGGTCTGTGGTGGGACAGGTAGCCCACCCTAGCAAAGAAGGGGTTAATGGAGCCCTGGCAAGGCTGCGGCCATAGCAGCCAATCAGGGCCAGGCAGGCCCATATAAGAAGGGCTGCCAGCAGCATGGAGGGTCAGTCACCCTTCAGAGCTCACAGGAAGAAGGCTGGCTGGTCTTCAGAGTGAGGCTGGCCAGTTCCATGGTATAGAGCAGTGGTCTTCAACCTGGGCAATACCGCCCACTAGTGGGCATTGTGTGATTTTTGGTGGGCGCTACACAAATGAAGGAAGGAGATAACGGCCATGCTTGACCAGCTGTAATTTATAAAAAGTTTGTATGAATAATGAATGAATAATGAATAAATTTTGTTTGAATGAAATTTGTTTAGTATCCTATTTAAAATGAGTTTAAAATTTAAATAAATTGAAAATTATAATTAACAGTACGACAATGTAACAATTAATTTAACAACAGTGGCAATTTATAAAAAGTAACAATTTATGTAGGTGGGCGGTAAACTTACTGCAAATGTGAAAATATTGAAAAACTGGGCGATGATCCAGAAAAGGTTGAAGACCACTGCTATAGAGTAATGACAGGCTCCTGGGAAGGAACAGCCTGAAATAAGGTGCTGGGGTGGACTACAAGGCTGGCTCCAGGGTAGGAACCGTCTCTGGGCCCTGGAGAAAGGGCCAGACAGAGAAGGCAGGGCTTTCGCTGAACAGGGAAGAGCTGGGCCCTGAAGTTAAGGGCCTGACTTTGGACTGCTGTGGTCACTGAAACAAGCGGGAAAGGAATACTAAAGCCACAGCTGGGAGACTGTGCTGCAAAGCGAATGACAGCTTGCAGGGAAATACAGGTCTGGGAACAGAGGAAGGATGGGTGACACCACCAGAGAGGGTGCAGTGGCCACCAGAGCCATTCCCAGGACAGCCACGAGGCAGCGCCATGGTGGTGAGGAGGGACGCTGTTACAAGGTCCCATACAGATTATGTTATCACTTGACAGCTCAGATGAGGCTGATGAGAATACTTCACATTCATAGGAAGAGCTATGGATTGTGGAGCAAACAGTATGGGTGACAGGATAGAAATTGCCAGCATCGGTTTATTGCTGCAAATGTCTCCGAAGCAGATAAAAGGAGTTTACTCTGGCTCCTGCACGGTCAGCAAATCGCTCTGCCATAAATTTCAGTGCCAGCTGATGCGGTGGTGTGACTAGAAGTGGCACTGGGCCAACAGACAACAGTTGTGGAGCCAAGGCTGGCAGTACCTCATATTTCAATGCAGAGGTCTTTGCTAATTCTACCGTCATTACATGGATTGAGACCTGCACCAAGACTTTGGAGAAGCGAGATTTCAGAGGTTCTGACTTTGCTTAGTTTCAGATTGTTGCCCGCTCCAATATAGACAAATATGGAACTGAGCTTGCAGAGGACTACAAAGGACTTTGAAGTCTGAGGGTGAAGAACGCTGAGAGGAGTTCTTACAGGTCGGAGATGTCCCTAAAGAGCTATCGGCACCAGCAGTCTTGCCCACCAATTTCTTGGTGGGTCTGGCTAAAGATGGAGCTCCCTATGAGATAAGGAGCCTCCCCTGTCATTCTTCAGCTCCTCCAGATGTCACCCAAGGATGGGGGAGGGGAGTCATACTAAAGAGCCAGGATTGGAGGCTGGTCTCATGGACTTACTCAGGTAAGCACATGTCTCTGTCAAGGCACTAAAATACTTAGAAATCGAGACTATCCCAAGTATAAGCAAATCTCCAAGGCAATAAAGGCACTTAATGTGCTCATCGTTTACTGCGATTGCTTTTTTGCATGCCAGACAATACTTGAAGCCAGAAGAGCTTAGGAGGCCACATGAGACCCAAGAACATCTTGGAAAATTAGCTACTAACACCAATAAAAACTACTGTAATTTGAGAAAAGTGCCAATAAGCACGCTAACTAAAACTAACATATAGCTAACAACTAAGTGTAAGACCAGACTAGAAGCAACAAGTTGCTGACAGTCTCAGGATCAGCATGCCACTTCAATTCAAATCTTAGAATGGTGAGTAGAACTAAGTAGCAGTTGGCACACTTCACCTTTCTATAAACTTGATGTGGAGCAAGAGGACTCTTGGGGCACAACATCCTCTGCTAGCCAAAGTACTCCAAACTTGAGTACATGAAGCAAATATGTACCATCATCAGCGGAATGTGCATATGAACAATCACTTAAAGGAAAATATTTGATTTCCCTCCCCACAATGGTGTCACTCCTGGGAACTTCAAACGTTTTTTCAGTAAGTTAAAAAGCGATTAAGCTATTTAAATCTTGTAAGGCATGTTCAGAGGGAGCTTGATTACAAAAATACCTACACACAGTAAATAGCTGATAGAGAGCTCAATCTAGCATTCAAAGTCATAACAAGATCCAACAGCTACATGCTGAAACTACATAAATTCAGGCTAGAAATAATGTGAAAATATTTTTAACAGTGACAGTAATTAACCGTTCAAACAACTTACAATGGAATGTGGTGGACTCTTTATATTTGAAATCTTTAAATCAAGACAGGAGAACTTTTGGGGATATACTAAAATTCAACCACAACTTACTGGGATTGATTCAGTAAAATCACTGTGTGAAATGATATAGCCTTGTCTTGTCTACTCAGGAAGTCAGATTCGAACACAATGATCCTAACCAGACTTAAAATCTACTAAACCTTTCTTTCAAGATTTTTGTGGAGACTACTTACAACATAATATCATTGCAACAGACTCCCTATATGACACACACAGCCCTTAAACCATCCAAAACTGAAATTCAAAGACAATGTTACAGAAAGGACAATGTTGTAAAATGATTTAAGTTAGAACAGTTGTTTAAGTACTAAAAATACTCACACAAATTTTTTTCAACCCTAGGGCGTTTTGATGGGATTTCCCCTCCTTTAGGTATTTTCCGCCTTCTTAATTCCAATGTTATTGGTTGCAATGTTTGAGAACTTTGCTCTACAAATTTAAACAAAAGCAGAGGAAGGAAAATGTGACTAAATATACAAATAAAGTCAGTTAAAATACTCCAATTTGTATATATTTTTTTTTTAAATGCCAAGTTTGCTCTTTTAAAAGCTTTATAAAAAATGATATAATTCTCAATTTTCTACACTTCCTTTTCTCTTATTAGTGATTTTGGCATATCATTATTGACTCTTACGGTAATCATTCATTTAATAACAATTTTATTTATTATACCACCTACTGGCATTTAAGTGCATCTACATATCGGTTCTGCAACTGTCTCCTTAAAAACCACATCATGACTAAATTTTTAGATCTCTCTGCCAGTGTCACGTAAACACAACCAAACACATTGCTGATTGTCATGACCCTTGATGTTAGTAATGAATGAGTTGCACTTTATCACTGGCATCGTGATGATCAGCTAATACAAGTGCTATAACAGCAACATTTATTTGAACTTACATAGCACAGATTCCCACTCTTTAAATTAGAAAAGAATGCAGTGTTGAGCTGCTCTGCATCTCCAACTACAAACAAAAATGTCTAGAATACTGCCTAAATATGAATGCTTTAAGTACTAACCTGTTGGGGGTGTAATAGGTGGTCTACCACGTTTTCGTTTAGTTTCCTTTATGTTTTCTGATGGACTCTTCACACTCTCATTTTCAGGTTTCTTCTCAATTTGTGCATCTACTGAATATTCCATATCATTCTCTGATATATTCTCTTTGTCTTCTTTCCCATTCTTAGATATATTTTTTTCAGGAACTTTGCCTTTTTCTGAGATGATTATTAATTTTCTCTCTTTATCAGATTGTTTAGTTCTTTTTTCTGTCTTTAATGCCTTTTCATCCTTGTCCTTCTTCGCATTCTCTGTTGCTTTCCTCTGTTCTTTAAATTTTTCCCGTTTTTCAGGCAATGAAGGGATTTCATTACCTCTTTCTTTAGGTCTAGTATTGCCCACAATACTCTAAAATAGAGAAAACAGGAAGTGAAAAATGTACAATTCTTTGCATTTTGAAAGTAATTTCTTTTATTTAACACAGACTAAAATTTAAATAAGAAAACACCGGGTCCGTGTTTTGTCAGTATAACCCATACATTAAAAGCTTAAGATTCTAGGCAGAGAGCTGCAGTAAAACCTGCTAAGAGGACTCATAGAGGACAGAGAAAGTGATCAATCCTAAGAGGTAGTCTCTCTTCAAAGGTTTGCTGTAAAATGGGTACTTGTACTATGGTTACAATAGTAGCCTTTCTGTACAATGTTTCATGTTTAAATTTAATTGCTTTTTTTAAAAAAAACATTACATACCGTATACAATACAGTATTGTACTCTATTTAAAATCTGTTGGTGGGTTTATTAACATAGTAGTAGAGTATTTATGTTAGTCAAAAGAGGAAATTCAGTATTCTAATACAAATGCTTATTTTCTAGGCAAAAGGCAAATTTTTGAAATGACCTTATCAAAAAGTCCTGGTTTTAGTCTCCAGTAGCCTGTGTATATCTGAAAAAGTCACTTTTTCTTCATGTTTACCACTTCCTCTGCATTGCTGGACGGCTCTAAAAGTCAGCTGTTGCCCTTCTGAATGGCAAATGCTTTCATGTTGTTCAACATATTCTTGGCTTGAGGCACAGAAATCATTTTTCCTGTGAGCTCAGATGCACCATTGCTAGCCCCTTCATCATCAAGTTTTGTGTCACTGTGAAAAGTCTTCACATAGTTTGAAATTTTCTAGGAGTTTTTAACAGGCTGTGACTAATCTGAGTTCTTCAGTTGTTGCAGGGTTCACATCAATTTTGGGCATCTCCTCAACTGACACATAAAAAGGCCTTTGCAACATGTTAAGTACAGCAAGAAGGAGCTCATGTTCATCTTCTTAGCGAACATCTCCATTTACTGAATATACAGTTGATTCAGCAACGGTGAATCCACATTCAGTGAAGCATTTTTTGATAATGCTTGGCTCAATCTCACCTCATAATCACTTAATCCACTGTATTACATCCAAGAGTGAAACCCTTTTCTAAAGCACTGGACCTGATAATGTTACGTAGATTCCATTTGATGAAAAATAAAATTGAATTTACCTTTTCTGAAATTTCAAATTTTAGAGTATGAATAACCTTAACAGAGGTGCGGTTTGGAGTGGAAAGAAGCAGAATTTAACATTTCTGAGTTTAACAAGAGAGTGAGGGGGGTGACCAGGACCATTATCCACAAAGAGAATTTTATGGCCCTATAATAATAATAATATGCAGTCAAATCTTTGTAACCGTTTTTCAAAAAACTCTTAAGTTCATCTATCCTTTTTGGTGAATTCATCTACGTGAGCAACTCCTTGAAATTCAATTTACCAAAGCAACAGAGGCTTTTGAATTTACCCAGCAATATAGGCTTTCTATATTTTGCTAATAACATTATCTTTAAAAAAAAAGTTCAGATTCATTCATATTGTAGATTTCAAACGGTTCATAATCCCTTACAGGTTCAAATAACTTTTGCTCCCAATCTGAAACCAAATCTTGATTAGTATCTCCACATTCACTGAATGCTATATTAAAGGAAAGGTTGTGACTCTTTTTTAAATGATTCAGGCCAGCCATTGCTAGCTTTAAACTCCATGTTTTCCAACTCTTCTGTGAATTTCATGGCTTGCACTTTTAATACTGGACAAGACACCATTTATATGACAAGCAACCGTGGATTTAAACCACTCCTATTGATTTATTCATTTCCAGTTTTGGCATGTTTAATTGTCATTGAAGAACTTGCATTTGACTCAATCAATGAGGACTTCTGCTTCCATTTCTACAGGGCTTGATTTTTGTTTTTTCAACTCCAAACTGTTTGGTAATTTCATGTCAAGTAGTACCAGCTTATAAATGTGATCCCGCTTTAACACACTGCTCTAATGTGAAAGACACTGTAGATTTGCATTTTTTTCGTTTCCATGTTGACTTTTTTTTAGCTCTAAACCGTAACTTACAGTAATATGCACCTTTTGTTTTAATATGTTCACATCTTCCTTTAAGTTCCTGCTTTTTCAAGTTCAGCTTCTGGTTCCAGTCCATACCCTACATGAAACTGTACAATGTAGTAACTAATGCACAAAAGAAAAAACCCTTTGCTGAAAACAAAGAAACAGACTGATGAGCAAAGACAGGTTTCTTATACAGGTCTGTTTTTCTGGATGGGACTAAGGAAAATTTATTTACTGATTGCATGACAGGTCGTTTGCTCTTCAGAGTTGAGTTACAGGGGAGTAACATGCTAGTGGTCACTAATGACAGGTGGGCCTTCTTCAGAAAAAGTTGCTAAGAAAAGTTTTAGTGTATACAGATACTCATGGAGCCATGTACAAGTTGACATAACTCAGTGCAGCTACAATTGACTGCAAAAGCAGCAGGCTCCTGCCTAGGTGGTGTAGTTAGGAGAAAGAATACTAGCATCATCTTCCCAAACATACAAAGAATAGAGCAAACTACAGTGTTGAACATTGCTCAAGCCTGCTACGGAAACCTATAAAGGACTGCACAGCATTTTTAATGCCTTTGAATTTCTGAATGTGAAAGCACAAAGGGCTTGTAAAAAACAAATAGCTGTAGGACTTTCTGATTCACACATTTCACACTGATTGTTCATAGATGCTGTTACTGTCTAATACTGCTTAGCAATAATAAAAGTTATTTTCATATAAAACATTGAGTATAAAGTCTTTGCACCTCCCCTCATCATTTTCCAACCTGGGGTGCAAAAATCCCTCAGGGCAAGGAAGTCATTTAACTCCATGCACTCCACACCAGGTGCAGCAGCCTCGAGCTCCACACCAGCCAGAGCAGAGGAACAGCCCCAGCAGCAGATTAGCTGGAGAAGAGCAGGCCCCAGCAATGTGCCAGTGCCCACCTCCATTACTCAGTCCACTAGGAACAGGAAGAGGCAGGGCTACATGGGGCAAATGGTGGCAGTTGCACCAGGGAAGGCTTAGCTTCTTACTCAGGTAAGAATATTTTTTAATCATTATTATTTATGTAATTTAGGTGTTAGATGTGTTGAGGGAATTATATGTAAGGGTGTTTTACCTAGTGTTAACTAGTGGGAGTTTGACCCCGAAAAGGTTCAGAACCCCTGCAATAACTGAATTATAATACTCAAGTCACTTTTAGTGTTACAATAGGTTATCAACAGTTCATTACCACAATTTCAAAACTCTATATTATTCATATATATATATATATTCATATATATGTATATATCGATATCGATATTTTAAATGATTCCGGAATTAAATCAAAACTATCTGCCAATGTGCTATTAGGACTACCACAGTATGTTTTAATTTTCTACTTAATGCAGTCACCTGCCATAAAATTACAGCAGGGTATTCAATTCTATGAACTGAGTATCAAGTGACCTTTACAGGTTTCAAGTACAAGCACATGAAAAAAGTCTTTCCAACACAGCAACCCCAGTTAGGCTATAGCATGTCTGAATGCACTATTTGATCCAGTTCAAAAGCCACTGGTCTCACATAGCATTTTCACCAAAGTCACCTTGTATACTTTCTGATAGGAAGGTAAAAAAAATTCCTAATATCCCTCTTAACATCTAAAAGATGTATTTAAACTTGGAAGACTGAAATGCTTCACAAAAATAATACAGAGAAAAAATAAAAAATTGTAAAACCAAATATGGACAACATGTCAAAACTATTTTAAAATTGTTTAATGAGGTTCTGTTTCCAAGCCTGAAAATCTTGTTGATGTCATATCGCCACTAGGAAAACTTTCCACAATAAATACAAGTTCCAAAGTGGTAGCTATGTTATCTATTTCAGGGAGGAGATGGAATGGGGGAGGGGAGGGGAGACCATGACAAGGAGTCCTGTGGAACCTTTAAAGACTAACAAATTTACTTATTGCATGAGCTTTTGTGGCCACAATCCCACTTCATCAGATGCATGAAAAGGAAAATATAGCATATTAGCTGTAAATCTATACATATAGAGACGGGTGGGGCACAAGGTTAATTCAAACATCCAGAGGGAGAGACTGCTAGTTTATCTCTGCGAGGTAAACAGGCTGTTTTGATTCAAACAGTGTAGAAAAGGGATGCAAAAGCTATAAGCAGGAGCTGAGAAGGATAATAGAGGGGGAAATCACCTTTTGTAATGACCCAGCAATTCAAGAGTTCTATTCAAACCCAGTGTGAGGGTATCTAGTTTGCACATGAATTCCAATTCTGCAGTTCCAATCTGTTTTTAAAGTTGGTTGTGTTGGTGGCTTTTTTTTTAAAAAAAAAAAAAACAATGTTCAGGTAGATTGCATCGTTCCCCTACTGGCTTTTTAATGTTACCATTCTTAATGTCCGATGTGTCCATTTATTCTTTAAAACAAATGATACAAATAAAGAGAGCAGAGGTGCCAGGGGCCAGCAGCTGAGAACAGGGACTGGGGTCGCAGCTGCGGCCGGGGCAGGGCCAAAGCAGACCTGGGGGGCTTTCTCCCCACAGGGACTGGCCCAGGCAGCACCACACTCACCAGACATTCCTCCATGCCCCAACAGAGCCGTGCACCACCCATAATGGGGACCACTGCAGTAACCCTTGATAAAAAAAGATGTGACCAGAAGGGACCAATGTGATCACCTAGGTCCATCTCCTGTACGACACACCAAAGAACTTCTTCAAACTAATTCCTAGAATAGCTTATTAGAAAAAACATGCCACTTTTGATGAAAAATTGTGACTTACTGAGAATTCATCACAACCTTTAACAAATTATTCCAAAGGTTAATTACTCTCACAGTCTGAATTTGTCTAGTTTCAACTGCCAGCCACTGATTCATGTTACACCTTTCTCTAATAGACTGAAGAATTCATTATGTAATATTTATTACCCATGTGGATACTTATGGATTATAATCAAGTCACCCCAGCTTGTTCAACTAAATAGATTGAGGTCTTGGAGTCTAACACTGTAAGGCACATTTTCTAATCCTTAAATCATTCTCGTTACTCTTCTCTGAAACTCTCCAATTTACCAATTCCAACATCCTTCTTGAACTGTGGGTAACAGAACTAGACACAGCAATCCTGTGCTGAACAGAGGTATAACCACTTCTCTACTCCTACTCAAGAGCCCCCTGTTCAACGATCCCAGGATAACATAAGCTTTTTGGCCACATCATCACAATGGGAGTGCATGTTCACCTGATTATCTATCTTGACCCTCTAACATTGCCTGTGGGAGACGTACTATGAGTCACACACGGAGCTTGTGTAGGCTGAGCTCACTGCTCAGACCAAGGACTCCTTGAATACCTTGATTCCAACCCACAAGCTCTGTGCGCCACCCTCCCATCCTCCTCAATTTCTGTGACTCCCTGCAGTTTCCCCCCAATCTCTCATAACAGGGTCCCCTAGCCTCCCGCATTTGCACTTCCTTCCAGTCAGCCCTATGGCAGAGGCTAGGCAAACAACCCTCTCTTTTGCCATTTCCACTTACCAGATTCCTCCAAACTTCTGCCCAGGGGGTTCTGTGTGCCTCCCATTCTCCTGCTTCCTCCCCTGCCAGGAGCTGTTTGTGTACCTCTTTCTCTCCCCCCCCCACTAACCCCATATCTTCCTCAGTATCTTCCTCAGAGGCAAGTACCCTCAGAGCCAGAGAAACCCATCTTACTGCAGTGATGAGCATGACTCCATAGTTAATGTTGAGTTCCACTTTGTGCCTGAAGCAGGGATTCAACCTCTTTCTTTTGTACAAACATTAAAAAGCATCCTCCTCAAACATACTGGCTGTACTTACCCTGGTGTAAAGGAGACTAGATATATGGCAAAACTAAATGCATGCAATAAATAAATGTTTGTCTTTATAAGTGCCACCAAACTCCTTGTTTGTTTTGCTGAACTGTACTAACACGGCTACTTTTGAAACTCGATATATGGCAAGAGTTTTCACTGGCAGATTACTAGCCCATCTGTCAGTGCTCTTTAACGATTCCGTGGCTGCCTGATAGCTTGGGTACTGGTGCTTGAAAGGTTCCTTGTGGCATGGCACAGCACAAGGAATAGACATAGGAACATGGAGTGGGTCTTTAAAGTACAAACTCTGTCTGAACTCAGGGACTGGATTCTGTCCTTCCACCCAGAGATACCCAGCCTAACACGACCCTCAGTCTAAACCAACAAGGCAATTACAAATTAACAGCCAGATTCACTTCCTCACTTCGGCTGTTTTGCCCTTTGATGCAAAATAGCTATAAATCTACCTTAACTGGCCAGCATACTCTGGCTGGTTTGGTGTACCAACAAACGTGCTCTTACATGTTGAAATACAAATTTGTTTTTAAAGATTTACAGTTGATATCTTTAAATCATCAGAAACACTGCATAGTATACTCTTTTTGGGGTTGCTGCTTCATATTTATTTATGAAATTTGTTAAATTTCAAAAATTAAGCAAACTGCCAAACCAAAAATACTGCACTAAAAATGGAGTTACGATTGAGATTATGTATCCGTAATTTAACGGTTTAAAACATTACATATTATAAAGAAGTTGCAATCACCCCACATCAAGCATTATAGGTCAGGAAATTCAAAGTTAAAGTCATACTTCAAAGAAATAAGCATATTTAAACACGTAACACATTTAAAGCACCCAAATAACTGAACTCTGTCCAGTTCTAATAGGACACGGGTAAAATATTAGGGAAAAAATAACATAAAAGCAGGGGTTTTTTTTTTTTTTTTTTTTTTTTTTTTTTAAGAACAGACAACCTTAAAACCAACACACTAAAAGGGACAAAACAAGTACAGAAGTAATTCAGATTGCTCAGACGTCTTTTACAAGGCATTTTAATCACCATGAATGCATTTGGTTGCAAAAGGTCAGGTGGCCAATGTACATGCTACACTGGCCAGCTGACCTTTTGCAAACGAATGCAGTCACAGTGAATAAATACCTCGTACTAGAAGTCTGAGCAACCTGAATTACTTCTGTACCTGTTTTGTCCCTTTTAGCATGTTGGTTTTAAAGTTGTCTGTTCTAAAAAAAAACCTTGTTTTTTTAATATTTTTCAATCAAGACTAAAAGTAGATCAAATCAAAACCTATTAACAGCAGCTTTTCAGACCCAGGTAGGATTCAAACCACTGACTACTGAGTTCCCAGGCTCCTACCCTAACCCGTGTACCACAGGGCCAGGCACCTGCCAAGCTTTCTGCTGGGCTCAGGTTGCCATTAAAACCTATAAACATTATGCCATCTGCTGGGGACAGGCGGGAAAGCACAGGAAATAAATACAGACAGACAAAGCAAAGTTATTATAAACGTCATTAATAAAGGACTAAAAAATCAAAACTACTGTCTCTTTAAAAATCAGTTTAATATAAAACCACAAACAATAAAATGCCTTCATGTTATTACTACATGGTGTCAATACCACACACAGTTAAGGTTGCTGAGGTGGATCAACTTTGTGTTTCTTACCTTAACTTGTTTGGGTGTCTTAAGTGTAACCTTAACTGAATTCCCTGGGTTTTTAATACCTGCTTTTTCTTACTTGCCACAGGATTGATAATTACATCATCCCTGTAGTACTAAGTTTATCAATATATATTTTTAACTGTAACCCCATCTTAACATAATTCTTTTGACTGAATAAAATATCAGAAGCTGTTTGGACTCCTAGGCCTACTTCCCTACATTACTCAAGCCTGAGAAGTTGAATGTGAAACGTGATTTCAAGAGCCTGTATCTCCTTCGAATATGATAGTACTGTTTATCAATATCTAGATTCTTGCATGCTGTGATGATAAAAGGTGTGTCATCATCACTGCCACACTGAATTCTGACAAGGGCTTCTGGGCTTATTTTGGAGGGCATTTGATTGCCTATAACAGGGATATGCAGACAGTCCTGAAAGGAAAAAGCTTTCATACATATACAGTTTTGTTCCCTTCTGCAATGAGAATTTTTAGAGCAGGAAAGCAGTGGGAAGTAGCGGAAGTTAGAAAAAAACTGGAGAATCCATACACAAATTCTTTATAGCATCTTTACCCCAAGTCTGAACCCTGAACAATTAATGAGAAGATTTTTCCTTTACATGGAACATGTAAACATGCCAATCTAAAACATCAGCTCAATTTTCTTTCCTAAGGTACTGATTGTTGTAATTAAAATGCCTTTTCCTTCATTGGATGATTATTAAGTAAATTTAAGTGGATCATACTTATATCTCAACTGGAAATGTTAGTTAGCATTTTCAGAAAGACTTAAATGAGTTAGGAACCCAATTCCCCTTTTACCAGGACACGGACTTCTAAATCGTGTAGGTTATTCTGAAAAAATTTTATCTTTTGTCCCTAGTTATAATACACTACGATCAACTGGAAAATTTGTCCAGCACAGCACCTCCCTTAAACCACTAAATAATGATCTCATCTAACATTGGTGACCACTTCATGGATACTGATAAGGAAAGCTCTCCAGCATGAATGCATGACACACACATGCTGACAGTGGAGTAGATATATGCAATCATTTGAAGAAAAATGCTTATTATGTGGAACATTTCATTAAAAGATCATTCAGTGAAATAAAACACACATTTTAAATAAAATAAATCTACTTGTCATTGCAATTAAGAGTCTTTCAGGGCCTCCTTTCCTTTGTCGAAACAATGAGATTAGCCAACACACTCACCTCACGATTCCTGCTTGGGAGGGCATCTTAATAGAGAAAGACGGTTGCTTACCTGTAACTGTCGTTCTTCGAGATGTGTGCTCGTGTCCATTCCCAATGTAGGTGCGCGTGCGCCCGCGTGCACAGCCACCAGAAAAATCTTCCCTAGCAATCCCAGCCTGGCGTCCAGCGTCCCCTAGAATGCCCTCTCTCTCCTGGGTATATCAGGGGACGCTGGGACCCAGCCCCCCAGTCCCTTCTTTCCGCTAACTCCGAAGCGGGGACGGTGGGCGGGTATGGAATGGACATGAGCACACATCTCAAAGAACGACAGTTACAGGTAAGCAACCGTCTTTCTTCTTCAAGTGCTGCTCATGTGCATTCCCAATGTAGGTGAGTCACAAGCCAGACCTGTATGGTGGGAGGAGTTAATGGTTCACTGTCTGCAACAGCACTCTCCCGAAGGCAGCATTGTCCCTGGCGTGCTGGACAATTGCGTAGTGGGAAGCGAAAGTGTGGACGGAGGACCACGTTGCCACTCTACAGATATCTGGAACAGGTAAGTTAGCGAGGAACGCTGCCAACGAGGCCTGTGCCCTCGTGGAATGGGCCGTCACCACCGCCTGTGGGGTAACCTTGGCCTGTTTGTAACACAGTTTGATGCAGTCCCTCACCCAAGCCGAGATACGCCGAGTAGAGATTGGGAGGCCCTTCATTCGTTCCGCGAAGGCGACGAGGAGTTGCGGGGACTTCCGGAAGGGTTGTGTGTGGTCGATGTAGAATGCCAGTGCCCTCCTGACGTCCAGCGTGTGCCATCCGCGTTCCTGCTCGGACTGGTGTGGCTTGGGGTAGGAAACCGGTAAGAAAAAGGTCTTGGTTACAGTGGAAGTCCGAGACAACCTTGGGGAGGAAGGCAGGGTGTGGTCTAAGTTGGACTTATCCTTGAAGAAGATTGTATATGGAGGTTCGGAAGTCAGGGCTTTTAGTTCCGAAACCCTCCTTGCGGAGGTTATTGCGACTAAGAACACCACCTTGTAAGAAAGGATCAAGAGAGGGCAGGTGACTAGCAGCTCAAGGGGGGTCTTGTGAGACGATTGAGGACCAAATTAAGGTCCCAAGGAGGTACTGGATTCCGCATTGGAGGTAGAGTCTGTCCAACCCCTTCAGGAACCGCGAAACCATGGGGTGAGAGAACACCGTCCCCCCCGAACAGGCGCGTGAAAGGCTGAAATGGCCGCTAGGTGTACCCTGACGGACGACAGGGAGAGGTCCTGATTTTTCAAGGTCAGTAGATAGTCCAGGATCCCTGGAACCGGGGAGCCGCTTCGTGCCGGGGAGGAGCTGGAGGCCATGCGGGCCGCAGAGCCGCGGCGGCAGCAGCGGCCGCAGTGCCGGCGCCGTTTCGCCCACGAGGTCCTTGCGGGGGAGGGGCTCTCCCTCCAGCACCAGGCAGAGGGGAGGGGGCCGCTCCAAGGCCGGGGGGATCCAGGGCAGGGCGCCCGGCTGGCGCTCCGCCGGTGCCGTGGTCCCGCATCCCGCGGGGCAGCCGGCACCGCGGTCTCCTGCACCACGGCAGGCTGGGTGCCGAGCCCCCTGTACTGTGGGGGGGGGGAGTCGTCGGAAGGTCCATCAGGGACCTGGCGGCCAAGTATGCCTCCGGCGTGGAGGGTACGCGCCGCGGCAGGGAGCTCCTTGCGTCCCTGGGAGAGCCTCGAGGCTGGCTCTTCACCCCTTGCTCCTCCTGGGGGTGCTGGGTGGAGCTCGACCCCGGTGCCGCCATGGCCCCGGGGGAGCTGCTCCACCAGTAGTCCCGGGGCAGACTTTGCCGTCCAGGGGAGAGTGAGGTCCGGGGAGTTGCCACCGCCGGAGTGGGGGACGAGCTGGTGGCTGGAGCCGACAGCAGAGCCGCCTCCAGGAGCAGCGCTTTCAGCCTGTTCTCCCGGTCCTTCAGAGTTCGGGGGTTTAAAACCCCTGCAGATCTGACATTTCTCCTTGCGGTGCGTTTCCCCTAGGCACTTCAAGCAGCTGTCGTGGGGTCACTTAGGGGAAACGCTTTACCGCAGCCCAAGCAGGGCTTAAATCCTGGGGACTTCGGCATAGAAGCAGAAGTCCCAGAGTAGACTTTGTCTTTGGAACAAAATAACAAGGGAATTGCTAACTACACTAAACTAGATACTAACTAACTAAAGGGAAGAGGCTTGCCTGGAGCAAGCAAGAATCCTGATGGCTGCCACGAGGCGGAAAGAAGAGACTGGGGGGCTGGGTCCCAGCGTCCCCTGATATACCCAGGAGAGGTAGGGCACTCTAGGGGGCGCTGGACGCCAGGCTGGGATTGCTAGGGAAGATTTTTCCGGTGGCTGTGCACGTGGGCGCACGTGCACCTACATTGGGAATGCACTTGAGCAGCACTCGAAGAACCCCCCTCAAATCTGGAATTCACTTCCCCCATAGGTCTGACAGATATCCAGCCCACTGGGCTTTAAGAATTGGTGCAAAGCTTCCCCCTAAGGATATGACTCTGGGTTATGTTTACAGCCTAGAGCTGGGATTTGAATTTGACATTTTATTTGACACTGTTAAGCTACTCTCCTGTTTTAAGAAGTGTGTGTGTGTACATGTGCTTAGGAACAACTATGTGATCGGTGCATATTTTTTAAAAAGTGCATCACAGGATACTTCTAGGACATAGATAAAGTATCGGACAATACATGACAGACATAAAACCATATTACTGAAGTGACAAATTACTAACATTTATTAAGAATCATTTACTGGCTGATGTGCTTGATCAAAACATCAGATTTTTTACTAATAGCGTACACTAAGTTACAAGTCTTATTAGTCTAAGTTCACAAATTACAATGAGGGAGAGGGGGAGTGACATCAACTACCACACTGACCAGTTTGGAGAGAAGTCTTTAGTAATAGCCCAGTTCTTGTTTCTGCCCTTACTAAAGGATATGATCACAGTCAATGGGGAGGGGCAGTGAAGTGCCTTAACAGGCAGACGTGATCCTCCATGGAAGAAGGAAGTGGGTGAAGAGGCAACTTTAGCAGTTTTGCTTCTATTGACGTATTATTCCTTTAAGAAAGACAGACACCTGTGCCACATTTGAAACCATCCACCTAGAAACCTAGAATGTGTTCATTTTGAACCTTCCACCAACCCAAGAAAGTAGCCTTAACCAGAGATGCCTAGAACATCTGTTTCAAGACCTATTTACTGGAAGAACAAAGAGCAGCAAGTTTTAGCCATCATAAACCATACCATAAATTGCCCTTTTTCAACAACTCGATTTTTTTGGTCCCATGGGTATCTTATTTAGTCAACTGTTCACTTGACAGATTTTTCACTAACGTAATCCTGAACAAATCAACTGAACTCTTAGATTTAAGAAACATCTAGGCTTAAAGAATTAAATTAAAACACACACAAAACATTTCTCACCTGATCTTTGGAAAAAGCTTTGACATGAATATTTTTGACAGTCTGAACTACTCCATCATAAAATTTCACAGTGTAAGTACCTAAAATTTGAAAACACATACCGTCAACAGTGTAATTTCAATTTACATTTTGATAATTATTCAAAGAATAACCACTGAACACACCAGCACTAAAGATGTACATCTGGTTCTAAATAAAAATTCATTTTTTAGCGTTAAGAATGTCCTTAATTATCAGACAACTTTTTTGAAAGATGTATGAAGGGAGGATACAATTTAATCTATATTAATACAGGAATGAGTTTACTAAAAAATCATGAGAAAGTTTATTGTCAAAACATGTGAAGTCATGCATGTTGGGATTTATGAAGTTATTTCTTAGACTCCATGCTTTCTATTGAAAAAGGAAAACAGAAAATTTTTGAAACTAAAACTCCAAAGGGGATGCTTTTTGTATTATGCATTAATTTATACTCATTACATCTTGCTGGGCAGAAGAGCTTAGTAATTTTGAGGCTAAACTGTTCCTGCCTAGCCATGTTGACAAATTGAAGTGTTTCACATTTCTACATTAAGAATCATTAGGCTGAGAAAAAACAAGGAGTCTTGTGGTACTTTTAAAAACTAACAGATTTATTTACAAATTTATTATAGACTTTGTTTTACTGAACTAGACTAACATGGCTACTCTTTTGGAATTAGGTTGAGAATTATTCTGCAACTCTACGTAATATTTTAGCGATGTTCACAGCAAACAATCTTGAGAGAACTGTGTTAAGTTGTGGATCAGTCTCCTAAAAAACGTGATGCAAGCTTCATTGTTTAACATTTTAAAACGATACTGGACCAAATTCTATTATATTATCCAGCCTAGAACTCCAAAACTGCGATCCCTACAATACCTTTCCTAGAGAATGTACTATGGGTAACAAATTTGAATTTCAAGTTCTATGACTAGGAAAATAATGCATTCTGCTGAAAGTAAAGCATACCTGATTTAAATGTAGAAAAATTTAAGTTTCAACAAAAAACATATGTCTATGCTCTTTCCCACTTTTATGTAGTTATTTAATAGTGGGCCTGATACATTCATCAAGAATACAGAGGTAGTTTTGGTGGAAGAAAGCTTTTGTGTATTTCTGAAAAAGAAAATAAACCTCAGACCACTGCATTTTAAGGAAGATGGAAGGATGCATTCAGTTCAGCAATACATAAGAGGGTCCCAGATACTTCAAAAGATTTTTTGTATTTTATTTAACCTGTGCTTGTCATATATCACAAAAAAACATTAAGGGTGAAAGAATTAATATGAATCTTAGAGAAATAATCTATTCGCCAAATTGGATCTTCTCCTTTACAATGACAACAAAAATTATGCTGTGCCTGTTCTCTGCTGCCAACATTTCTTTGGCAATTATGTGAAGTAGCTAAAAAAAGATTGAAGTGTATTGATTTCTTTCCCCTCCCCCAATTAGGTAATTTGGTGGTTCATGATAGTCACTGGCAAAAACTACAGCATACCCAGTTTACATATAAAAGTTTAATAAGAAGTTACAGAATAGAAAAACTAACTTCTTTCAGAGATATGCCATGTTCTCCTGGAAGCATGAGGAAATTCTGAATGTAATTAAAAAGATACCCAACTATTAAGTACAATGAAATGAATAGCTGTGACTTACCATCCTTGTTAACAGAAGTGACTTTGGCTGGATAAAAACGACAATCAGACCAGCAAGCCAACACCGGGTCATTTATATGAAATCCCTAAAAGAAGAAATGAAAAAAAAAAGTTAGCATTTTACACTTCCTGAACTGAAGAAAAAAATAGGAATTTTAAAATATATTGATTCATTAACACTAGAAGAGCCCCTTTTTAAAAAATAAAAAAGCAAAAATTAAGAAATTCAACCCATAACCCTCAAGAGGCAGCCACTGCAGCATCATTTGCTCATAGGAATGAATCTGTATCTTGACAGATGTGTAAAAAGGAAAAGTTGACACCATTCTATTTAGACTGTAAGCTCCTTCAGGCAGTGACAGCTTCCTTCCTCTGTCTGTACCACACCAACACCAAGGTCAGCAATCAGCTATATCACAAACTGAATTTGACCAACAGCAGAGTCCTGTGGCACTTTTAAAGACTAAACAGATTTATTTATCGCATGAGCTTTCGTGGGAGAAAATCCCACTTCGTCAGACGCTTTGAAGATGGGAAATTTACAGAATGGGAGGAAATTAAATGCAGGGGAGTATATGACATAGGATCAGGTCAGACTGTAACAGCAAATCAAAATAGGTGTTAGGATTCAAACACTGGGGAACAGCACATAGAGGAAGGTGAGGTCAAATCACCTGTTGTAATGAGAGAAAAAATCCATAGTCCCTGTTTAACCCCAAGGCAACTGAGTCAAATTTGCATACAAGTTCAAGTTCTGCAGTTTCTCTTTGAAGCTGTGATTTGTTATTCATCTGTTTCAACACAGCTATTAACAAGTCATCAATGGAGTGAGCAGAGAGATTGAAGGTTACACTTCAGGCCATGTAGACACAATCACTTTACTGCACGATAAGGCTCCTTACCGCGCAATAAAGCTTGGAGTGATTTTCCGCATTAGACAGCCTCCGGAAATCTCCCAGATTGCCAATCCAGGCCACTCTGGGACATTGGAGCTGTCAAATATGTCAATTTCACTGATCTAGACTAACACGGCTACCCCTTTGGAATTTGACTACATGGAAGGCACTGAATACAGCCATTTGAAGTGGAAATCCATCAACTTCATGAAACAACTCGCACAGATTCAGACAGACATCATCTTCCTTTCCAAATGCAAACAATTGTACATTATACCTAATGGACTGAAGGTAAAGAATCCATTACAATCGACATATTACACAGACTACAGTGAGAGATTGTGCCATAAACTCTCTCAGAAATTAAGAAATCACCTTATCAGCATCCTGTACAGCAAACAGAAAAAAATTAGAAATGAAGTCTCCACACTGGAATCTCTCCTACAAAATCATCATCCAGCACATTCTTCCCCATGGGTGAACTTCACAAAAAAGAGAAAATCCATCTACAACACACACTTTGCTTTCCTACAGAAGAAAAAAGACAGCAAACTGCCTAAACTCCTATGCAGCACAAGGGATAACAACAGCACCTTTAACCCATCCAACAACGTTGTTAATCTTTCATGCTACAGACTTACTTCAGCAGAGGAATCTGTGCTGTCACGGAGACTCTCTTTCTGCCCCACCCCCCCAACACATAAAATACAATTCTGCAGTGACCTGGAGAAGTACTTTCACCGTCTCAGACTCGAGGAATATTTCGCCGTCACCAATGTAGAATGCAATGACCTTCAGATACCTTCCTCCCAACATTGCAAGAAAAAGTATTCGATGTGGACTCCCCCTGACGGTCAGAATAACAGACTAGACTTCTATATAAATTGTTTCCACCACCGGGCAAAGGCTGAAATTGTGGACAAACAACATCACTTACACCATAACCTCAGCCATGCAGAGCGCAATGCCATCCAGAGCCTCAGAAACAACTCTGACATTATTATTAAGGAGGCTGACAAGGGAGGCGCCGTCATCATCATAAATAAATTGGATTATGATCAGGAGGCTTATAAACAACTATCCAACAGAACAGAACGTTCTACAAAACACTCCTCTCTGACCCCACTGAGGAATACCAAAAGGAACTGCAACTCCTACTCAAGAAAGTCCCCAAAGCAGCACAGGAACAAATCAAGACAGACACACCGCCAGAACCCCAACCAGGAATATTCTATCTACTACCAAAAATACATAAAAGAGGAAACCCCGGACACCCCATCATCTCAGGCATTGGCACGCTTACAGCAGGATTATCTGGCTATGTGGACTCTCTCTCCTCAGACCCTATGCTATCAGCACGCCTAGCTATCTGAGAGACACTACAGATTTCCTGAGAAAAATCCAATCCATTGGCGAACTTCCAGAAAATACCATCCTGGCCCCTATGAACGTAGAGGCTCTTTACATAAACATCCCACACAAAGATGGATTACAAGCTATTAGAAGAACTATCCAAGATGATGCCACAGCTAAACTTGTGGCTGACCTCTATGACTTTGTACTCACCCACAAACATTTCAGATTTGAAGATAATTTATACCTTCAAGTTAGCGGCACTGCTACGGACACCCACATGGCCCCACAATATGCCAACATCTTTATGGCTGATTTAGAACAACGCTTCCTCACATCTCATCCCAAAGCACCTCTACTTTACTTACGCTATATTGATGACATCTTCATCATCTGGACCCACGGTAAAGATGCCCTTGAAGAGTTCCATAGCGATTTCAACAATTTCCACTCCACAATCAAACTTAGCCTGGACCACTCCACACAAGAGATCCACTTTCCGGACACTACAGTGCAAATTAGTGATGGGCACATAAAGACCACCCTATACCGTAAACCTACTGATCGCTATAGTTACCTACATCCCTCGAGCTTTCATCCTCGACACACCACACGATCCATTGTGTACAGTCAAGCCCTAAAATATAACCGCATTTGCTCTGATCCTTTAGACAGAGACAGACACCTTCAGGATCTCTATCAAGCATTCTTAAAACTACAGTACTCACCCGCAGAAGTGAAGAAACAAATTGACAGAGCCAGACGGGTACCCAGAAGTCAACTACTACAGGAGAAGCCCACGGAAAAAACCAACAGAACACCACTGGTCACCACCTATAACCCCCAAGTCAGACCTCTTCAACACATCAAAGATCTACAGCCTATTTTACAAGGTGATCCCTCACTCTCTCAGGCCTTGGGAGACAGACCTCTCCTTGCTTACAGACAGCCCCCCAACCTTAAATAGATACTCACCAGCAACTACAGATCAAACAACAGAAACACTAAAGCAGGAACATATCCCTCAACAGACCACACTGCCAACTTTGCCCTCATATCTACTCTGAAGACACCATCACAGGACCTAATCAAGCCACCTACTCCATCAAGGGCTCATTCACCTGCTCATCCACCAATGTGATTTATGCCATCGTGTGCTGGAAATGCCCCTCTGCCTTATATATTGGACAAACTGGACAGTCTCTGCACCAAAGAATAAATGGACACAAATCTGACATCAGGAATTGCAACACTACAAAACCAATAGATGAACACTTCAATCTCTCTGCTCACTCCATTGACGGCTTGTTAATAACTGTGTTGAAAAGATGAACAACAAATCACAGCTTCAAAGAGAAACTGCAGAACTCGAACTTACATGCAAATTTGACTCAGTTGCCTTGGGGTTAAACAGGGACTATGGATTTTTTTCTCATTACAACAGGTGATTTGACCTCACCTTCCTCTATGTGCTGTTCCCCAGTGTTTGAATCCTAACACCTATTTTGATTTGCTGTTACAGCCTGACCTGATCCTATGTCATACACTCCCCTGCATTTAATTTCCTCCCGTTCTGTAAGTTTCCCATTTTCAAAGCGTCTGACGAAGGGGGATTTTCTCCCACGAAAGCTCATGTGATAAATAAATCTGTTAGTCTTTAAAAGTGCCACAGAACTCTGTTGTTTTTCTACAATAGACTAACACGGCTACCCCTTTGGAATTTGAATTTGACCAAATATATGCTACATTCGGGGCCCTTAATGGGTTTGGATGCATAAAGACTTAGTATGTAACTAAATGAATAATACTGTTTTCAACTTACACTATATCCATCTTCCTCATGTAACCCCTCTTTCCTTAACTGTATTTTCTCTAAAGGGCGCAGATAAGGACTATCCCAACAAAACCATTCATCATATCGGTGGTTCCAGCGTTTGAAATGGATAAGCACTTTTCCTTCCTCGTAGTCAATTTCTTCAATATGAGCTGGATACCTATGAAAATAAAGAGTTTGTTAACATAACTCAAGTCAAGCATAAAATGAGATGTCTCAAATAAATAATGTCAGTAGACAATTGCAATAGAAGGCCATACATGTGTATCTAGTGATTCTGCTGACACTAGCAGAAGTGAAAAGAATGATGCTTACACTGTTTGTAGAGGTACAGAGACCTCAAGACATGGGAACAGTCTTTCCCCACAGATGCTCTAGTTTTATTTGTTTTATGTATAGCTTCTACAAGAAGCAAAATAAAACATCATTTTACTCTCAAACTTCTGTCTTACCTCCCTCTTTCCAACAAAGGTAATAAGAGACAAGCACATAATTCTGAGAGGCTCCCCTGCCCAGAGATATTGACAGACTCCCCTTTCTCCAGAATTAAATAGGATTTTAAACTAACTGGGTATTTTATCATAAAGCAGACTAATACTGTAAAGTCAAGATCACAATGCAGCCTACAATTATAAATATTACATAACCACAACAACTTAAAGAATGGTAAATCACCTCTGTTCTAAAGGCACACTTATTCTTGCTTCCATCTGTGCAAAAGTACCTACTTCGATTTCTTCCTACGTTTTCAGTTTATTTCAATACATCTACTAGCCAAGTCACACAATTAAACCAATATGGATTGTATTATTCCAGCTGTATTGTACCCCTCAAATGTGGCCTCTGAACTTCAATTTTCCACCAATGACAGTTCATCCAGGAGCTACTTTAAACATATGCACGGATTCGGATATTTTAAGACTAGAAATGACCTCTACAATCATTTAGCATGACCTTCCTCATAACACAGGCCATGACACTTCAACAGGTAGTGGAGAGAATTATTCTTCTTTAGCATGAAAGTAAACACTATTGAGACCAGTATCTTTTGGCTGAACTAGAGCCTGTCTTTTTGAAAGACATCCATTAAGATGTCAAGAGGTGATAAAATCATAACTGCTTCCCTTTGTAAACTATTTAAATGCTTTATTACCCTCAGTGTTGAAGGTGCCTTTTATTTCTAATTGGAATTTTTGTAACTTCAATGTCCAGACAATAGATATTGTAATGACAGATTAAAGATACAATCCCAAAGTCATATCTTCTCTTTGATAAGATCAACCAAATAAATTTAACGAGTATTTCATTGCTGGGCAGTTTTCCAGACCACGCCTTTTCTGTTTTTAATGCATTCTCTGAATCCTCATCTCTAGGAAGTATGGACAGGAAAACTAGACACAATATTCCAATAATGGAATCACTGAAGTCGTATACCAGTAGCTCATTTGTGGCCCAGCCCTACCCTCCACAAACAGCACTGAGGCATGGGTGGTGGCAGAGGCGGTCATGTGCAGCTCTCCTTCCTTCCTCTTCCCACCGCCGCACCCCCAGCTCTCCCCATTTCTGCAAGCACAGAACTGCCTTGCAGGCTTGCTCTGCTCAGCCTGCTGTGGGGAAGGGTAGCGCTATCCTTCCCACACCAGGCCTCTCCACATCATGTTTCTAGATCACTCTGCCCCTCTCCCCGCAGGGAGCAGAGGGGGTGGGATGGAGCTGCTTTTCCTGTTGGCAGAAGATGGCAGCATCTTACTGCCTCTGAAGGTAGATATCACATCCCAGGTCCTAATTCCCACCTGCTCCCTGTACAACGAGTACCTAGAGGAGAGGTGTGGGGGAAATGGGGGAAGGAGGGTAGGGTGGAGGGAAGAGGTGGTGGGCAAGATGAGTGTGACTGGGTGGGAGAAAAAGAAGGGGATGAGAGAGTGGGGGAAGGAGGATGGGGCAGAGGACAGGGAAGCTGGGGTGGGAGGGAACAGGAACTCGACTGCAGCAACAGCCCCTAGCAAGGCTCCCCACCTCAAATGAGCACCAGATGAGAGGTGCCGTGGACAGAGTTGCTGTGCACAGTACAGCAGCCCAGAGGAGAACACTCTGCTGACACTGCAGCTGTTTTGTGGGTCCAGCTCAAGCACGTGGATAGAATTGCATGGGGTCACACCCAGGGGAAAAATGGAGTTGTCAGTGAGGTGCTATTTCAAGCACTGCCCTATCAAGTACACGAACATGTATTTCAGCTGGAATTATCAAAGGCACTCCCTACTACACACACAAGCTTTTTCCAGGTGCTTAAAACAGGCTCCACCCACAAGTTACTGTTTTGATTCATTTTGCTAATTTAAAATGCTCTTGATATTTACCAGTGTTGAAATGCAAGGCACTATACCAAATGAATCACAATGTTGTCAGATAAATACTAAGCCTTTTTCTGTTGATGTACAGACAGTATATATATATATTGTGCAGATGGGGCCCATGTAAACACAGAGAGCTGTATATGCAGCCCAAAATGGCAAATAGACTGAGAATCACTACTATATAGAGAATTATCTTCTCCCTAATCCTTCTGAAAACGTCCCTGTTTATATGTCCAAGGATTGTATTAGTCCTTTTAGGTACAGCATCACACTGGGAGTTCGTTTCAGTTGGGGTTATCTACAGTGATCCCTAAATTCTTTTCAGTCAATGTTTTCCAGGATACAGTCCCTCACCCTGTAAGTATGACCAATAGCTTTTATTCCTAAGGATCTATTTTTCATTTTCATAAGTCTTCTTAGAAAGGTTCTAAGGGTGATGTGGGGAGCTACAAATCACAAGCTTTACATAAGTACCTGGTAAGAAGGTCAAAATGACCATTAAAAATGGAACAAAAAAAAATCTGGAAGACCATCTTATGACAGCACAGGTATAGCAATCACATTTTCTTCAAAGGAAAATTATATCCCACTATTGACAGATTCAAGGAATTCTAAATGATTAAAACAAACAAGGCATCCTGTGGCACTTTTAAAGACTAACAAATTTATTTTTCACATGAGCTTCCGTGGGCAAAGTCCCACTTCATTAGATGCCAGAGTGGAGAAAACTTGCATTGAAAAAAAAAAAAGACAAAAGCAAGGGACGGAAAGATGAATCTTGTGATTACATTTGACTGCATCAGGTCAGATTTCTTCAGCAAATCGAACAAGTTGTATAGATTCAAACAGCTTATCAGAAAGGGGTGAAGTTGAGAGAGGTGAGAATCTCTGTCAGTAATGAAAAACAAAAGGAAAAGTAATGGATAAAGGAAAACAAGTTGCCACAATTTATTCAGACTTTTAGAATGCCTTTGACAAGGTCACACACCAATAGCTATTAAAGATGTTATGCAGTCACAGGGTGAGAGGTAAAGTGCTGTCATAAATCAAAAATTGTGCAGGAGACAGAAAAGTAGGGTTAAATGGTCAATTTTCAAAATGTCAAAAGAGTTAATGGAAGGGAGGCTATAAGGTTCTCTACTGGATGCAGAGCTCTGTCATATATTTATTAATGACCTGGAAAGAAGGGTGAATAACGAAGGAACAAAATTTGCATATGAAAAAGTTATCCAGGTCAATCAGAAGGGGGGTATGATGAGAAGGTCTAATTTGGCAATTAACTGATCTTTGACTACTGGTGGTGGATATGCCAATAGACTGAGATAGGACGTTAGATGGGGCAGGTTCTGAGTTATTACAGAGAATTCTTTCTTGGATGTCATGCTAATGAGTCTTGCCCACATGCTCAGAGCTTACCTGACCACCATATTTGGGGTCAGGAAGGAATTTTCTCCCAGGGCAGATTGGCAAAGGCTGGGGGGGGGGATGGTGGCTGTCTTCCTCTGTACCATTGGACACAGCTCACTTGCTGGCGGATTCTCTGTAAAGTCTTTAAACCGTAATTTAAGAAGTTTAATAACTCAGTCATAGGTTAGAGATTTATTACAGGATTGGGTGGCTTAGGTTCTGTGGCCTGCATTGTGGAAGAGGTCAGACTAAATGATCGTATTGGTCCCCTCTGATCTTAAAGTCTATGAGTTTGCCTTAGAAAGACGAATAAGAGGGGACATAAGTCTTTAAAAAAGTGAATGGCCTACACAAGGTAGATTCAGAGCATCTATTCTCCCTATCTAAAAATATAAACAAGGGGAAATCCAGTGGAAATAAATATCGTAACTCAGTAGACACTACTGTACAGGCCAAGAATTTATTTCAAAATTCAAGAAGGGACTGGACGTTTATATGAATATAAATATGCAGAATATCCAGAGTTATCTTAATAAGAACAATAATTTTAGCAGTATTAAGCTTTGTGCGTCGGTGCTTAAGCCAACCACTAACCATTTGCGATTAAGACGAGATCTAGAGCGTGTGGAAGGAAGGACAGAGCAGATTATTCTAGATTTGCCTACTGTGGGGTTCTCTAACCGTTCTCTGGAACACCTGGTACACGTAGAGACAGCATAGTGGATTAAAACTAGACCATCATCTGATCCAGCGTGGAAATACCTATTTATAAATCCATTAACTGTATTAAAATACATATCTGATTGTGCCTAGCTTAACAAGAGATGCAGATCATTCAGTACCTGTGACCTGACATCATTATTTACCAACCCATGAATTTATGTCATGACCTAACCAGCAATAATAATATATTTCCTATAAGGTCAATGATAAATATTGAACACTGGTATACCTCTGATACATCCTACTACATTCACCTTACAACAATACTTTTAGAATTTAGATTTTTTTAAATTAATTTAATATGTATAATATTCATTTTCTACTTTACAAATTAGGATGTAATGCAGTAATCAGTCACTCACCCAACAGAAAAGTAAAAGTTACCTTTACCATTCAAACTTGTAACACTGCCAGCCGATTTCATATTGTACTTTGACAAGAACTTATTTCCAATTACAATTCTATCTAAATCACGGGTGTCAAACTCATTTATGTGAGGGGCCGCACTGGAGGCCAAACACTTGACACAGACCAAAGTGCGCCCCTGTGCCAATTAGCCTGTGGGGGCCCAGGCAGCTGTGAGAGCCCCACGCTGCTCCACTGGCAGCGGGCATCAGTGGCATACCAAGGCTAGCTGGTGCCCAAGGGCTAAGTCACATTTACCTCCCTCCGCCTCATGCACTGTCCCCCCACATTGTGCAACCCTCCCCCCTCACAGGGCAGGAAGGGTCCCATGGCCCCAGCCTCCCCTCCCAGCACTGTCCCCCCTCCAGTGCCACCCTGTCAACAGCCTGGCTTGCGCGCTGGAGGAGGCAGGGCAGGCCGGCCCAGACACCAGGCTCTGCACTCCCACCCCGCCCCTTGCCTTCGGCTTGCTCCCAAAGGCAGGGCAGCAGACGTGGGGCAGCACGGTGGGCTAGATTCGACACGCACGCAGGCCATAAGTTTGACGCCCCTGATCTAAATTTTTAATCAATGGAATTTGAAATCAGAAATTTCACTACTTTGCCCATCACTAGTGCCATGACAATCAGCCTGTAATCCAAATCTCACTATAAATTGCTTTATGTTCTCTAACGTTTATGCATTGATTAAACCAGACAGCTTTGCTCAATCTATACATCAGCCTTGCCTCCGAACTCCCGCAATAAGACATGGAAGTGCACAGTATAACTCTACACTGATTAGATCTCAAACTGCAGTATTTTGTCCAGTTCTGGGCGCCACATTTCAGCAAAGATGTGGACAAACTGGAGAAAGTACAGCAAACAA
>ML685852.1:4210108-4243066 GCA_007922175.1 Pelusios castaneus | reverse complement strand
TAAGAGATGATTGAGGACGGACAGATATGATAAGTTTTCAAGTACACAAAAAGTGATTAAAAGCAGGAGAAAGAAAGGAAGAAAATTGCTCTCCTTAACCTCTAAGGACAGGACAAGAAGTAATGGGCTTAAATTGCAGCAATTTAGGTTGGACATCAGGAAAAACTTCTTAACTGTCAGGGTAGTTAAGCACTGGAATAAATTGTCTAATATGCTCTTAAAGACTCCAAACTCCTGCCAGGGATGAGCTAGATAATATTTAGTCTTACTTTGAGTATGAGTGACTGGACTAGAATCTCTGAAGGTCCCTTCCAGTCCTACAACTATCATCATCCTCTAATTCAGCACATTTCTCCTTTAGAATCCTGAGTAGTCTATCTCAGGCCACAACATAACATTGTCACACAGACTATGTCTACACTCAGAAAAGTTAAGTCAACCTTATTAAGTTGAATTAGAGATTCTACACTAGACTCTAAGTTGACTGGATATATCGAGAAAGAGCCAAGGCTCCAAAGGGACCACGGCTTCCCAGCGAAAAAGAGTCATGGCTCCTCTTGCCGGGAAGCCACGGGTCCCGGGTAGAAGGGAGCAGGGGCTCCCTCCAGGGATAAGGGAACCATGTGGGGCTCCCTTGTCGTGCCTCCTTCCCTCTGCCCTAGATCAACTTATGGAATAAGTCAACTTAGGGCGTCCACACTGGCTTAAGTCAACCTAAGAAGTCGACTTAAGCCTTAAATCAACCTATGAAGTCGACTTAAGCCTTAAATTAATCTAAAAATAGGTGTTAAGTCGACTTAAACAACAGCTTAAGTTGACTTAATAAAAGCCCAGTGTGGACAGGGAGTAAATTAGGTCAACTTAAGCCTTTTAAGTCGACCTAACATGTAAGTGTAGACGCACCCACAGAGTGCACTGTGTAAATATGAAGTCTCAGAAAGAGAGGCTATTCTTCAGTACATCTCACTTTGTGAATACCCATATTCTTTCTACACCAACCAAAATTACTAAGTGAATTCCATACACTTCTCTCTTTACACCACTTCTATATCCTCTGACTCATCATCCCACAAAAACTAACTCAGTCACTCCTCTTCTTAATACCCATTTTTTTCTTCCGTTATCCCTCTGTCCTCCAATTCTATGCTCTTCTTTGCCTATTGAGTGCCTCCCTAGATTACCACCAGTTTACAAGTGATCCAACCTTTTAATAGGCTCTGTCTAGAAAAGATAAAGTTGCTTATCTGTAATTGATATTCTTCAAGATGTGTTGCTCATGTCCATTCCACTTAGGCGTGCGTGGGTCGTGTGCACAAGCCTGCCAGAAGACTCCCCCCCTAGGAGTACACACAGGGTCAGCTGTTGATCTGCAGGCAACACTGTAGCAACTCCCTATATAAGCCTCAGTCAACTCTGCTGTCACCAGTTCCTTCTTGCCAGAGGTCCAACAGAGGGGAAGGAGGGCAAGAGCGGACTTGCCAGGAGCAACATATCTTGAAGAATATCAATTATAGGTAAGCGACCTTTTCTTCTTTGAGTGACTGCTCATGGGCATTCCACTCAAGTGATTCCCAAGCCTAACTGTGCAAGGAAGAGGGATCAGACGTTACATGTTCACAGGTCACAGGAGCGCTAGTCCGAATGCAGCATCCTCCCTGGCCTGTTGTGTGAGGGCATAGTGCATTGCAAACATCTGAGGACCACGTTGCCACCCTGCAAATGTCCTGGATCGGGACGTTGGCCAGGAAGGCTGCAGATGATGCTTGTGCCCTTGTGGAATGGTCCATCACCGTCAACGCTGACTCCCCTGCCAGGCTGTAGCATTCCCATATTCAGGCCACGATCCAGGTGGAGATGCGCTGGGATGCAACTGGCTGACCTTTCATCCTCTCTGCCACAGCTATGAACAGCTGCAAAAACTTCCAAAAGGGTTTCATGCACTTCAAGTAGAAGGTTAGAGCCCTTCTAACATCCAGAAAGTGAAGGTAATGCTCTTTGTCATTGGCGTATGGTTTCGGACATAGTACAGGGAGGAAGATCTCCTGATTCACATGAAAGTGCGAAACTACCTTCAGGAGGAAGTCCGGGTGCTAGTGTAACTGCACTTTATCTTTAAAGAACACCATGTACAGCCGTTCAGAGGTCAGTGCTCGGAGCCCAGACACCCTCCTGTCTGATGTGATTGCCACCAGGAAGGCTACCTTCCATGACAGGTGCAGTAGTGAACATGATGCCACCAGCTCAAATGGGGAACCTGTCAGCTTAGAAAGCATAAGGCTGAGGGCCCACTGAGAAAGCAGCTTCCAGGTCAGAGGAAATAATCTTGTCAAGGCCCTTCAAGAATCTCTTTACCAAAGTGTCTGAGAATATTGAGCTCCCCACCCCCGTTCCTGGGTGGAAGGCTGAGATGGCCGCTAAGTGCAGTTTTGCTGATGCTGCTGAGAGGCCTTGATGTTTTAGGTGTAACAGTCCAAGATGCACGGGACAGGCACTTGTGAAGGTGAGGTGTCACTGGATCAAGCCCAGTGCGTGAAACGAGTCCATTTTGCATCATAGCGGGCCCTGGCAGACAGCTTCCTGCTACCAAGTAGGACTTCTCTCACCGGCATAGAGCAACTTAGCTCACTGGGATTCAGCCATGGATGTTCCAGGCTGTGAGATGAAGGGACTGCAGGTCCAAGGTGCCTCAGTCTGCCATGGTCTTGAGTAAGGTGGTCTGGAAGAAGAGGAAGTGTGATGGGGTTGGTTGACTGATAAATCCAGCAGCATGGTGAACCAATACTGACGAGCCCATACCAGGGCTATCAGGATTACTGCTGCTGAGTCTTGTTTGGCTTTCACCAGTCCCCTGTGAACCAGGGAAGTTGGTGGGAACGCGTAGAATAGACCCTTGGCCCAGCTGATGAGAAAGGCATCCCTGATTGAACCAGGGTCCTGTGCCCTTGGAAGGAAGAGAATCTCCTGCATTTCCAGTTGGCTTTGGTGGACGCAAAAAGTTCAATTTGAGGCGTGCCCCACCTCCGGAAGATATCTTCGAGGACATTCTGCCAGAGAAACCACTCATGGGTTAGAAAAGACCTGCTGAGATCATCCACTGGAGTATTGAATTACCTGGGAAGATATGACGCCATCAGGTGAATCAAGTGGACAATACAGAACACCCACAGAGCAAGGGATTCTTTGCACACGCACAATGAACGAGCTCTGGCCTGCTTGTTTATATAAAATATTGTCGTCATATTGTCCGTTCTGACAGATACCACTTTGCCCACTAGATGACGTCAGAAGGTCCGACAAGCCAAAGAGGTGGCTCTCAGCTCTTTGATGTTGATGTGGTCCAACAACTCCTGCTCGTTCCACTTGCCTTGCACCCTGAAGGATCCAATGTGAGCACTCCAATCCACATCTGAAGCATCGGTGACCAGACACACAGTCGGTTGAGGGGGCTGGAAGGGCACCCCTTTGCACACCCACTGTGGACCTCACCACTATCTGAGAGTCTGTAGCAGGTATGGGGGAACGGAGACCACCATGTCCAGGTCGTCCCAGGATGGGCTGTACGTTGTAGTTAGCCACTTCTGGAGGGGGCATAGTCTCAGTCTGGCATAACAGATCACGTATGTGCAGGAAGCCATGTAGCTCAAGAGCTTGAGGCATATCCACACTTTTGTGAGAGGACCCCATTCCCAATCCACTATGAGGGATCTGATTGTCCGGAAACATGACCTGTGCAACTGGGCTCTGCCCTGGGTGAGTCAAAGATTACCCCAATAAATTCTATTCGTTGGGTTGGGATCAGACTCGACTTTAATTCACTGATTACCATGTCCAGCTGTCTGAAGACACACTGCACTAACCAGATGTGATCCTCCACCTGTTCTCAAGTGGCCTTTCAACAGCCAGTCCTAGAGGTAGGGAAATACCCAAATGCCCAGACGCCAGAGATAGGCAGCCACCACCACAAGACATTTGGTGAAGACACATGGCACCACTGAGGGGCCGAATGGTATGACCATGAACTGAAGGTGTCTTTGACCTACAGTGAATCGTAGAAAATGCCTGTGTCCTGGCACTATGGTGATGTGGAAGTACGTGTCCTTGAGATTGAGGGCAGCGTACCAATCTCCTGGATCTAGGGAGGGGATGATGGAGCTTAGTAATACCATGCGGAAGCGGATCTGCCTCATGAACCTGTTGAGCTTTCGCAGATCTAATATGAGATGGAGGCTGCCATTGGATTTCGGGATGAGGAAATAAAAGAGTAGAACCCCTTGCCTCTGAATCCGTAAGGGACCTCCTCCACTGCACCCACATGAAGCAGCGGTTGCCAAGACAAAAAAAGTTTACTTACATTTACGAGATATAATGCTGCTCACTTATTTAAAATTCCACCAAAAAGTGAGAATAGGCATTCACGTGGCACTAATGTAGCCAGTTTTGCAAGGTATTTACATGCCAGATGTGCTAAACATTTTTATGTCCCTTCATGTTTCGACCACCATGCCAGAAGACATCTGGCTGAACAAGAAGTAAGACTGAGTGGACTCATACGTTCTAAAAACTTTTGAGTAGTTTTATTTTTGAGTGCAGTTATGTAAAAAAAAATTGCACATTTGTAAATTGTATTCTGTGTTTTAACTGAAAGCAATATACTTGAAAATGTAGAAAAACATCTAACATTTATAATAATTTAACTGTACGATTAAAACTGATTAATTTTTAATCAAGTTAACCTCAAAACAAATTAATCCCTTGAGTTTAGTGTGATTAACTGAAGGCCACATAGTAATTTCTCAAATGGCTGCCTAGTTGCCACAATACTGTTTACATCTAACATCTGGCCATGCGCCAGTGAGAATGGAACACATCCAAAAATTTAACACTGAGGCTATGTTCTAACATCTTTAAAGGCTAAATCCTGAATAACATAGTTAAAAAGATACTCATTTTTAAATTTCTCCAAGAGTCCGTAACAGTTTTGGAAGCATTCACAGCCACCCCGGCAGGGGCAACTGCACCAGCTATCCTTTCATGGGAATTAAAAAATAATTAAACAAATTATACTGGCAAGAAAACAAACTTACCCTTGGGAGAAAAAGCACAGACCAGACTCTAAAAATACAACGCTTTCTATGAAAAACCTAATCCAATCAGAAGAATATTTTGTTCATCATGACATAATTCTTTTTGCACAGAACCAAACAGGCTACATAAGAAAATATAAAACTTTAGCACACAGTATCAAATGAAGATAGATATGCTACTATTGCATCATCTTGGGTTTCCCCTAAACCAAGGATGTCCAACCTCTTCATATGAGGAGCTACACTGCATTATTTTTCTCAAACCAGGAGGCCAGTGAGAAAGATTATTGCCCAATAAAGTTTTGTTTCAGAGCATTCACTTGATCGATTCTCATCTGATCTGTAAGGCTGTCAAATTTGCTAGCATGTTTTATACAATAATGCCGCTTGATATTGTATTCCTTGAAAACAGCTATCTTCTCCAGACAGACAAAATACACCCCCACTGTGCTCAACAACAAAAAAATTGGTCCAAAATCTTTTGATGGCTTGACATTCAGAATCAATTTTTCTTTTCTTGCCTCTAATCATGGAAGTTGTCACCTTTGTTTGATAAGTGTCCAGAGGAGGATTGTGGATTATCAAAGAGGATTTAGGGGCTGGAGCCTTTAATAATCTGGTCCTGCATGACCCTGGCTACAGTGTCTACAACATTTAAGATAGACTACAGGGCTGTTCTGGCAACCAAGCAGCCCTCCACAACAAACACCTCGAACTCCTCACATGAGGCCTCAGGCAATTGCTCCTTAAATTTAGCCATGGCTGACCGATCAAGAAAATCAAGAGGCTTTACAAGCTAAGTATGATTAGTGATCCTCATCTGCAGAAACTACGAGATATAGATCTTACTGTCCACAACACCCAATCACTTGTTGTCTCTATCTTTTGGGGGTAGATTTGAACCTACCCTGCCAGGCCCCACCATTTCCTGCCATTGCTACCAGGAAGTTCTGGGCATGGTGGGAACATGACTCCTGAAATCCCCACACAGATACATGGTAGTACTTCTCCATACATTTTGTCACCAGCTGTACTGTGGCCAGTGTACCCTGAGTGCATCACTGATCAGGAGGCCAACACCCCTGAAGACAGCAGGATGTAAAATGTCCACCACTGTGCGTGTTCTCTTGGAGAAATGTTGCCCAGGGATATGGTTACAGATACTTCTTGTAATCCATTAAGACAAAAAGGGGGGACAAACATGGCAACACAACATTGTCTGGTGACGAGGGCAAAGGTCTTGGCTGAGCTAAAACCAGCTCCTGTTTTCAAGAAGACACACCCAGGAGTGGTTTGCACAAGGACCAACATCAATACTGGAGCACCTAACTGTAGCGACATCACGGAGGAGACTGAAGAGGGAAGAGCTGCCTTGAGAGTACTTGTAGTGTCAAATGCAGTGGAGCCAAAGATGGCCCCCATGCCAAGGTCTCCCAGACTAATTCTGACACTGGCTCCATCCTCAACCCAGGAAGAGGACCATCTGGATGTGGGGCCGCCAGGTTTAACAGCTTGCTCCACCAGGGGTGCGGGGGATGCATAGGAGGCACAGCCCATGGAAATTTCTGGAGGTCAGGACCAAAAGGCAGTGATGTGCAACTGCCTCAAATGCAGATGACATGGACACAGTTGGTAACAGTAACTCCCTCTTCAGTACCAAACTCAGGGGACACCCAGAGGACAGAACTGGAGTCAACAGTATGAGATTTCTGCCCTTCTCCGTTGGTATCAGAGAAGAGTCAGATGTACCTGCACTACTCCACACAGCAGAACCAGCCCTGTACCAGTCTGTTTTTCCTGAGGGAGGCAGCAGAGTCACACTGCAATGTGGAGTGATCCCAAAGGTCTTATAATACATTCTCTCTCTCTGATGCTGACAACAACGAATGGATCCTCTATCTCTTCAGTGAGGCATGTGCCCCAGAATGAGAAGCGTCAGCAATCCCCAAACCAGACAGCAATCTTGGGTCTGTAAAGGGCCTCAGGACCAGATTAGGCCGCACGGCTTGTTCAGTCAGAAACTACTTGAGAAGGTACCACGCTACCCGAGTCCACTTTATAAATGATTTACAAATTTAACAACACTCCTTAATGTGGGCATCACCAAAACAAAATAAGTATTGCTTGTGGCAGTCGCTACTAGGGATCACCCTTCCACAAAAAGGACAGTGCTTGAATGTCATTAAGGGCAACATCAGGGAACACTATCCACTATCCAACTACTAACCTACTAACTATGTACATCAATAAACTAGTTTACGTTTAAATGAGAGATTGAGAGACTACAACCACATACACCACTCCAACTCCAGCCATGGGTGGTGAGAAGTAACTGAAGGGGACCAGGGCAGCACTCATCCGCATAGCTGGGTCCATAGCCACGAGGCTCAACCACTGCTCCTTTATGGGTACTGCTAGCATGCAGGGAATGCTAGTGGAATGCTATTCAAAGAACCACCAAAAGAAAGAATTGGAAACTTTCTGCAAGCAGCTATACACAGCAGAAAGAGATGGATGTCACAATGCTACCTAATGCTTTAGTTTAGGACATACACCACCTACAGTTTTCTCAAATAGGCAGAAATGTTAGAGGGAGTATTGTCAGTTAAGTGTGTGTATGTTCTGTATACTATCCCAGCACTACAGGGGTTCGGCAGACCCTGATAATGCTAACTAGAAAAACCAGATTTGGTACGATAATAAAAGATACTCAGCCAGGTTTATTATCCTCAAGACACAGTTCTAAGCACCAGTGCAAGGAGCGGCTCAGTCAACAGTGGACAGGTAAGATGAAATACCCCAAGATTTATAGACAAAACTTATGTTCTAACTCATGTGTTTCATGACAGCTGCTTGTTATCTCCCTTCATATTATGTTCCATGTGTCTCAGGTAAATCACCCTCTTGCCTGGTATTAGGTCAGGATGTTCATGGGCTAATCTTTTGGAGTTTGTTTTCACGTTTATCCCAGATCTGTTGCTTCTAAAGGAGTGCCTGTTTTAGCAGCACTCTTGCCAAGGTCATATACTAGATCATGAACTTGTAAACATCTACTTTAATATATGGACTGACTTTGGTTCACGACCTCAGGTTCAGGCCATGGGTCTTGACCAGGCCCAGCGCTCCAGGCTCTCTCCTTAATACGAAGCATCAAACAAACAAACAAACAAACAAACAAACAAACAAACAAACAAACAAACAAACAAACAAACAAAGTCTAAAACACTGCCAAAAGCTAGATCACACTGCCTGCACGGTTCTCATTCAATTCTCTAAGAGATCTTAATCACTCTGACCCATTTGACAGAAGGCCACAACAAATATTCACAAAAGGTTTGTACTCTAGAGCAGTGGTTCTTAACCACTGTGTTGTCACACATCAGTAGGTATGCTGGGGAAAGCCAGGGAGGTGGGGGTGTCCTGTAGGGTTGCAACCCACCACTAAGCATGTCACAATCCAAGAAAGGTTGAGAACCACTGTTCAAGAGAGAGAATCCTACTCCAAAAAACCAAACATGTCCTATTCTCCTATGCCTGATGACAGATTTAAAAGTCAACACAAACATTATCAATCTTATTTTCCGTACGATTCTCAATCAAGCAAGACTCATCAAAGGTGGAATGACAGACAAGAACAGGAAAATGAATCCTTTCATCTGCCATGTCCATATAAATCAATAGACCTTCCTTCTAGCCGAGAATGTGAAAAGCATTTCAGAATGATAAAGTAGCTTTTAGAAAATTTTAGTACAGAGTTAATTTTATCAAATGATTAGTGATAGTGTATAATAAGCCAGTGTCTATAACATACGTAGCTCATGTGCCTTTCCTTGGAGAAAAAGCAGCAAACAAGGCCATCCCTTTCTCCCGTACTCTTCCACTGATACTCTTAGCCACAAAGGTCAGACATTCTGAAGGATACCAATATCATCCATGAATTGTAAACTCAGGTATTTCTTGCACATGGCAGCAGAACCAGAGTGCCACCTGGACAAGGCTAGCTGAAGACAGACACACAGGTCAATGAAATAGACAAATATCTTAGGGGTTTTTTGTTTGTTTTTAATAAAGTTTAATAAAAAAGTTCTGCTCAATGACGTTTGGGGTAAAAAATGAAGAAAAATATCCTGGTTTGAATGAAACTGCAAAGCTACCTTCAGAAGGAATGTCAGGTGTGACCACAGGTGAACCATGTCCTTAAAGAAAATTGTAGAAAGAATCTGCAACATCAAGATCCTCAGTTCCGACACCCATTTGGCCAATGTTATGACGGCTAGAAAAGCTATCTTTCGCAACAGATAAGAGAAAGCTTATCACCTATGGTTCAAATGGTGGTCTCATCAGCGCAGACAGCACCAGATTAAGGTCCCACTGGCGGACCAGTTGGTCTAGGCCATTGAGGCAGCAACCTGATTTGATAAGGTCAAAGAGCCATCTACCTGTGGAGGGAAAGCTGAAATCACAGGTACGTATCTCTAATCGAAGATATTGTCAGCTCCTGATGTTACAAATGTCAAAGGTAGTCGAGAATGAAAGGAATTGTTGACATCTCCAGGAAAATGCCCGTCTAGATCAAACAGAGATTTTGTCAGGTCAGTAGTCCTAGTGGAGGGTTTTCTGCTTCCCAGTAGAATCTCCCTGACTTGCTCAAGAGCACTCCATCTCCCATTGGTTCAGCCATGGAGCTTCCATACTGTAAGATGCAGGGACTGCAGGTTTGGGTGACAAATGTGGCTGGAGTCTTGCATGATCAAATCTGGCTCTAATGGAAAACTGATCGGGCTCTCTATGGAGAGCTTGAAAAGTATGGAAAACCAGTGTTGTTGCAGTCATGCCAGAGCTATTAGGATCATTAGTGTTTTGTCATTCCTGGTCTTCAGAAGAATCTTGTGCATCACAGGTACCGGGGGAAAGTCATAGAGAAGATGATTTGACCTGGAAACGAGGAAAGCATCTAGAATCAACACTGGGCTGTGGCTGTAGAAAGAGCAGAATTGAGCACATTTTCTGTTGGACCATGTTGCAAACCGATCTCTCTGGGGAAACCCCTACCTTCAGAAGATGCCGTTGATCACCTCCAGAAAGAGAAACCACTCACGTACAGACACAAACCTGCCGAGGTGGCCCACAAGTATGTTCTGGGACTCCAGTAGGTACAAGGCATCTAAGTGTATTGCATTCACAACACAGAAATGCCAGAGGTTGAGGGCTTCCTAACACAGAAGAACTGAGTGAGCACTACCTTGTTAGTTTATATACAACATTGCTGTTGTGTTTTTCATCTTGACTGCAAAGCACTGCTCCTCCAGATGAGGTCTGAAGGTTTGACAGGGAAGTCATAACTCTTAATTATCCAACGTTGATGTGGGTCAACAAGTCTTCCTGCAAATACAGCCTTTGGATCCTCAGAGCCCAAATGGGCCCCCCAGCCCATGTCCAACACATCAGTTACTAGGGGGAGTGGAGAAGATGGGCCTGAAAATGGAACTTCTGTGCATACCACATCCTGGTTTAACCATCAGCAAAGTGAGTCCAATATAAATGATGGAATCATCTCTACCTATTCTAAACTATCCCTGGACTGCTGGTACACCAACACCAACCATGTCTGTAAAGGTCTCAGGTATGATCTGGCATCCTAGGCTATGTAAGTAAAAAGCTGCCAAGTGGCCCAACAGAAAACTCCTGGTAGTGGTCATGAGATGACATTTCCATTCCTTCATGGCAAAGAAACTGGATCAAAAACAAGCTTCTGGGAGCGAAACCCTAGCTATTTAAGTCTATGACTACCCCATAAACTTGATCCATTGAACAGATACTAGGATTGGACTTGTGCATTGATCAGAGTTACTAGCTCCATCCCCAACTGAACCTGCTGCCAGGAGCAACCTTTGATCAACCAGTCATCTAGATGGGGTAAACTCGCATCCCCCATCGACTGATGAACACAGCCGCCACCATCACCACCATGCATTTTGTGAAGACTCTGGGTGCTACTGAGAGGCCAAATGACAGCACCACAAACTGACCATGAATCAAAGAAATCTCCTGTGTCTTGGGATGATTGATACATAGAAGTATGCATTCTTCAGGTTGAGGGCAGCCTACCTCCTGAATCCACAGACAGAATGATTAACACCAGGAGACTATGTGGAACATAACTTTTTCATGTATCTATTGAGTTTTCTCGAGTCTAAAATCAGCTTGAGACCACCCTTGACTTTTAGAATTAGGAAGTATTCACAACAGAACCCATTACCCCTCAGATCTGGTGGAAATTCTTCCACCGCCCCCACTTTTAGGAGCTGCTACACTTCTTGAATTAGAAGTTGCTCCAGAGAAAGATCCCTGAAGAGGAACGGGGAGCGTGGTAAATGAGAGGAAATAAGGGAGCTTTAGTTACATTGAGTATTCCAGTTCTAGTGAGTGTAGCACCCATTAGTCTGATATAATCTGCGCCCTCAAGTGGAATAAGAGGGTGGAAAATAAAAGAGACTGAGTATCCAAGGTTTGGATTGGTATCCCAAGGGGCATCCTCAAAAATTGTGCTCCTCGCTTTGAGACTGCTTCGTGTCAATCCTTCACCACAGGCAGATGATACTTGGTAAAGTTTCCTCCTATCAGTCCTGCCTCTCCTTCAATTAAAGTACTACCTCTGTTGAGGCTAGCAGAAGCATGGAGGCGGTTAGGGTCTAAAGTGGCAATGTGGTGCCAGCATACACAGGCCCAGAGATTTGAGGATGGTCTTAAGAGTCCTAAAAACTGTGCAGCCTTGAGTCACTCTGGTCTGACAATAAAGACTGACCTTCAAAGAGGAGGTCTTGCATAGTTTCTTGGACCTCCTGACCGAGACCCAAGGCCTGTAGCCATGAGCTGCAGTATATTGCGGTCCTGAAGGTCATGATATGGGCTGCCGCATCCAATGCCCCTCTAGAGAAAGGCTTTAATTTTGTTTTGACTTCATCTACCAGGGCTACAAACCCCTTCCTCGTGACCAGGGGAATAGAGTCTGCAAACTTCATCATGGCCTTCAAGATGTTAAAAGAATAACTAATTAATAGGGCCTCTTGGTTACCCACACTGAGTTGCAGGCCACCAGTAGAGTAAAACTTCCTGCCAACGAGGTCCCTCCTTTTCACATCTTTGGCCTTTGGAGCTGGTGTCTGGTTCCCCTACTACAGTGACAATGAAAGACCCTGAGGGTGGTTGAGTATAAAGATACAGTATTTAGCTGGCAAAAAGTACTCTTTCAATTCTTTTTATGGTCAGGGGAATTGAAGCAGGTACCACAGTACCATCGTGTTTGTCAGTGGTCTTAATCAGGGAATGCAGGCCCTGACCAAGACAAGAAGTCCGTCGTCAGGTCCCCTACAGCTTTGGAGACTCAAAGGTTTTGTTTAAATTTGCAGTGACAGGTTTTGTGCAGAGCTGCAGAGGAAGTCCTGGAGGACCTTGCCATCCTCTGCCAACAGTGCCGGAATGGAGCCTACTAAGATCTCATCCAGCTATGAGGACAAGGATTTCCTCAATGGGGAAGTATTTTGCCTTTCTGCACCTTGGGGGTCTCTTGGTACCAGGCACTCCTCCTCTGTGTCAGTGCCACCAGTGTCTATCTCAGTAACACAGTTCAATATTTGGTGCCACGGACTGGCTTCTCATAATGTGCGCCAATGCCAGCCTCAGATCTTGAAAGTCTCTCTGAATGAGCCTGGAAAGATCTACTACCCAACACCAGAGATGGAGTGTGGGCTTTGGGCTTGATGGAAGAACCAAGGGATCCAAAATGGCCATTGCACTGGGACCTGCCACTCTGGAGACCACAACATGGAGTAGATGAGGCATCTCCCATCTCTGGTGCCCATTTCTGTCCTAGTGCCGACTCCTCTGCAATGCCCAGGACTCTGCCTCAGAGTCCAATTTGGAGTGCTCACTCCTAGGGGACCAAGATGGTGCACAGCCCCTTTGGTGCCAAGGAGACTGATGGCGGGACATCATCGCCATTTTCCCTGCCAATGGTGCCGTGCACTGTCTTGGCACTGGTGGCAATCCTCTGATGGTCTTTTATAGGGGAATAACAGTGGCAGCTTGATGTCCTCGATGAGCTACCTGACCACAACAAAGGTCTCCAGGGTAGAGAGGCAGCTCTTCCTCCCTTATTTCCTTTGTCAGTACCAGACTCAATGCATCTCTCTGTGAGTCTAAAGTCAATGGTGCTGTCGCAGAAAGGATGATGCTTGGGTGTCCCAGCATAGATTGCCCTGCACTGATGCTCTTATGCCCAGAATAGTTAGGTGTGGGCGAGCGATCCCATCCATGTTTTGCTTTTTCTTAGGCACCAGAGAGTGAGAGTGGTACTGAGGTTTAAATGAAAGTCTTCGGTGCCAGTGATCCCTTGCCGGGTCCTCGGCATAGTGTCAACTGACCCCAGTGCGCTCTGATCAGCACCAAGGAACTGGGATCTGGCTCTGACTGGCTTGGGGGTGGCCATAGTGCTGCTTCCATGAGATCGAACTTTAGCCTCTGGCTTCTTCCCTTCTGCATGCAAGGACAAAAATCTCTATAGATTTTGCAGCACTCCTTCTGACATGTGTCCCCAAGGCACTGAAGACACAATATGTGGGTCACACTTTGGCATGGTCTTCTTACAAGCCCCACACAGTTTGAAACCAGGGGACTGAGGCATTCCCCAGCCGCTGGGGAGAGAAAACGATAATAAACTCTTATGGATCCTACTAGTCTAACTATTATCACTTACTAACTACTAACACTTAACTCTAACTATTTAGGGAAAATTGAAAGAGAATAATGGAAAAGAGGCCTTTGCAAAGCAGGAGGCGATAGATTCCAAAAAGAAGGAGATCAATGGGTGGAGGGTCAACAGAGCTCCACAGAGGGCATCATGGAGATAAGACTCCAGGGGGCATCTTAGCTGACCTACAGATACCACTGGGGGGAAAAACATTCCAGAAGCCATGCACAAGGCACGCACAAACCTAACTGGAATCAACATGAGCAAGCACTTGAACTTGCCAAACCAAGATGGCTTCTTGGAAGAAAGCAAAGCTCACTTTGTGAAACACTGATACAGCCAACAGGAAAATATGAAGTAAACTGGTGAAAACTGTGACAGATCCTTGCATTTACAGAATCTCTGGTTCTAGAGATTTTCAATTTCAGATGCAATACTAGACCCACATGGTGCTCTTAAGATTCCCAGATGACAGTGATGATAAAAGGCATTTCACTGGAACTCTCCCTTCAAAATTTCACTAGCACAGAGCACTCTAGAGCAGGGGTTCTCAAACCGTGGCCCGCAGGGCTTTCTGAAGTGGCCCCCACTCCCCTGCCGCTGGATAGAAGCTGGGCTGCAGCTGCTCGGTCCCAGCTTGTGGCTGGGAGCCGGGCCGCAGCCACCCACCTCCCTCACTCCCTCCTCCGGTGCAGGGCTCTCACCAGCCGGGCAATGGTGGCAGGGTCTCCTGGAGAGTAGAAAGGGAGGCGCCGGCCATCCGGGAGCCGAGCCTGCTGGAGATAGTCGGATTGGGGCCATGGCCAAGTGAGTTGCCGCCCAGGTGAGGACCAGCGTAGGCGCCCCGTCCTGGCCCCCAAGTGGGGCAGGACACCCTGGGAGAATGAGTCCCGGACTGGAGACGGCCTGCAGGAAGAGTTGTGCTGGGGCCGACCAGTGCTGATCGGGTCCCGGCCCTGCCCCTCATACACCCAGAGGAGCCGAGTGGAGTGGGCTCATGTCCTCCGGGGGCCACAGTTGTGTCCAGCTCACAGCATCGGTGCTGAGGGAAAGAGCCGGCCCCGGTTCCTTGGGGGTCCGTGTGGACCTGGCCTGGCAGCGGAGGACATTTCAGATGTTCATGGGCATCCAGCCCTTAAAAAAAAGTTAAAGCCTTTTAAAATTTTTAATAAACCTTTGTGGCTCAAGGACCAGAAATATATTTTTTACAAACCTGAAGGGCCACCAATCTATTTAATTAAAATCTAATTTAAACTTAACTTTAATTAATTATAATTAAAATTTATTTAAAATTTAATTTTAATAAAATAGATTGATGGCCCTTCAGGGTTGAAAATATTATATTTGTGGCCCTCAAGCCAAAAAGGTTGGGAACCCCTGCTCTAGAGGTATCTGGAACTGCTCTTGACGATCACTCAGAAGCTTCAGATAGTGCAGACAGAATGCAGCCTCCCACTTATTAAGGAGGTCCAGCAGACAACACTTGTACAGTGAGCTAGTTTCCTATCCCTTTTAAGGATAATTCAAGTTGTTGAGAATTACTGATAAAGCCTAAATACTCCAAATTGTACTCCCTCCATTTGTCCCATCATAGCATTATTGGTCAACAAATATTCTTCCTCACAGTTAAACTCCATCGGCCAGACAACAGAGCAGCGCTCTCAGCCAAGGGCACCTACCTCAGGAGGACAGTCCTATTTTCAGTCCCTCAATCCAGTATTTGGCCACCTTTAGAAATGAGTACAAGACAGCAGGTCTTACAAACCAGTAGGAGATCAAATACTGCTAGATGGGGACAAGGTGAGGTTCTGTCTTGAATATTTTTGGGCTGAAAAAAATACTCAACTTTGAAATAATTGCTTTATAAAGTGTATGCTGTACACAAATAAGCTAGTTAAACAAAATGAATGAACTAATTCCCCATTAACCACTGAACAGAATTCCATGAACATTTGGGATAAGAATCAAGCTAATATCACCTAAGACTTCATAGCATTCTAAGACACACTTTTTGTGATAGTTAATATAATATGAAGTTTTAAAAAATACCAGTTTTTTAATCTGTCACGGGCTTCCAACTGGGCTCCCACCTCAAAGTTGATCCCTCTTCTATTCGGTGGATGTTTTGTCATTTTGTAAATATCAACACCGCTGTTTTTATTGCCCTGAAAAATGCAATTGAATATCAATCACTAATAAAGACACATACATAAATAAATCTACACACTGTAAATCCAAAATATCTAAATGTCAAAAAATGTTAGTTTAAATAATTCACTGCTCAATGTTTTCTCTTAAGGAATAATCTAGTGCAAATGTTAACCTGCGATTCAAATCAATATTTAATTCTTTACAACAAAAATGTTATGAGTTACTCTCGGTGACCTGCTAATTATCTTTTTGAGTAGGGGAGGGAGAGAGTTTGAAGCTAAAAAGCTATTCATAGTAGCCCACAAAGTGCACTTCACTTTATTTATGGAAAACATAGATGTAAAAGAAAAATCAGTGTCAGAAGAGGAACAGCTTTCAAAAACCATACTAAGAACAGAAAGAATATGGAACACCTAGTGAAACACGCCTTTGCCCTTTTGCCTGAACAGCTGAGTTTTGATTTTTGTGATCTTAAATTTCAGAATGAACGAACGCACGCACTCATGTGTGCGCACACGCCCCCTAGTAAATAAGGAGAAATGTCTTCAAGAAATAACTATGTACAGAATTAGCATATACTGGGGTCGGGAAGGAATTTTCCCCCAGGGCTGATTGGCCTGGGCTCTGGGGGTTTTTCGCCTTCCTCTGTAGCACAGGGCATGGTTCACCTACCAGTGAATTCTCTGTATCTTAAGTCCTTAAATCATGATTTAAGGAGGTAAATAACTCAGTCATAGGTTGGTGGCCTATTGCTGGAGTGGGTGGGTGAGGTCTTGAGGCCTGCATTTTGCAGGAGGTCAGACTAGATGATCGTACTGGTCCCTTCTGACCTTAAAGTCTATGAGTAAACTGCCATTTTAATGAGCATCTTGAAAAGTCTGAATTAGTTCATTGTTTCTCTATATAACGCAGCATAGCTTCCTAGTGATATCACTTCAGAACATAAATGAATAACAAGATTTCATAGATGAAATATCATATCTTTGGCTTTTCTGTCAGGGCAGTCACACTTTCGCATAACTATGCACATGTGTTATAACAGGCCTCGACAAATCAAGGTTTCTGGTCGCCATGGCGACCAGTTTCAGTAGCCTGTCGCCTAGTTTCACTGCAGAAATGTAATGGAGAAGCTCCTGTTGGCGACCAAAGGTGAAATTGCTGGTGCCTTGCTGTCAGTCAATTTTGTTCACCCTTGTGCTACAGGTACCCGCATTTACAGGGATTCAATTAAGAAAATCAGTTTTCCCTGGAGTCCCTCAAATAAGTAAGTCACTAGCTGCACTAAGAGGTTCAGACATTTTGCAAAACTTTTACTAGTATAAGAGAGACCGACCAACCTACAACCCAATGTGCAGGATGATGGTAGAAGCCCCTTTTGCAACATGACAACCACTCACTGCCCTCACCCCTGTTCTGAAGGGAGTCTCCTGCCATCTCTTGTTGGTCAGAGTCCATGCCAACAGTGCAGCTCCTAAGGTTGAAGCTGTCCCCATCTGCTTTGTTAAAAAAAAATTAAGTAGGAACAAACAGAGAGGAGCTCTTGAAAGTATTAGCTGTCTAAGCCTATTAAGTGTGATTCAGGTTAACCACTACAATGCTGGGTTAGTAGAGGAATTTGACATGGAGCCAAAGTCAATAGGAAATCTACAGAGTTCACCATGGACTAAATCCTGACTGCTCTGATCACAGCCCAAAGGAGAATAGCTAGTTCCGTATGGAGCGAATGGGTCAGTTGTGCTTTTCCCCAATCCAAACACATAAATCTTCTGGGGCATGGATGTGAGGCAGAGTAAAGCAACACCTGAAAAACTACTAAAAAAGCTCATGCTAATTCTATGAAACTCCATACAAACTCTTCCTAAGTGATTCACTTTGTAAATACTTTTATTCTGCATCTAAAAAAAGCTGAACATGTTGCCCAAAATGAAAAAAAGTACAATTCTGTAGATCAAAGAGGCTGAAAAAAAGAGGTGCTATAGTCATGAAGAAGTCAGATTACAGACCAATAAGCAACTCTCCAACGGCACATTCTACAAGCCACTTCTCTCTGACCCCACTGAAAAATACTAAAAGAAACACCATCTACTCAAGAATCTGCCCGCAGCAGCAGAGGAACAAATCTACAGAGACTCACCCTTAGAGTCCCAATCAGAAGTTTTCTATCTGCTCCCTAAGACCCATAAACTTGAAAATTCAAGATGCCCCATCATCTCAGGCATTGGCCCTCTTACATTAGGATACTCTGGCTATGGGGACTCTTTCCTCAGGCCCTATGCTACCAGCACTCCTAGCTATCTATTACGAGACACCACTGACTTCTGAGGAAAACTACAATCCATCCTGGCCCCTATGGATGTAGAAGCTCTTTACACTAACATTTCACACAAAGGAAGACTACAAGCAATCAGGAACCTCCCAGATGATGTCACAGCAAACCTCGTGGCTGAACTTCGTGACTTTGCACTCACCCTCAACTATTTCAGCATGTCCTCTGCAGTACAACATCAAGGATCTACAGCTTATCCTACAAGATGATCCCTCACTCCCATAAGCATTGGGAGGTAAGCCTATCCTTGCTTACAGACAGCCCTCCCTCCCCCAACCTTAAGCAGATATTCACCAGCAACTACACACCATACAACATAAACACTAAGGCAGGCACATATCCCTGCAAGAAACCCATTGCCAATTCTGACCACATATCTGTGCAAATGATACAGTCATAGGAGCTAATCAGAGCAGCAACTCCATCAAGGGCTCATTCACCTGCTCAGCCACCAATGTGTTAAATACCATCATGTGCTAACAATACCTTGGCCTTATACATTGGACAAACTGGACTGTCTCTGGACAAAAGAATAAACAGACACAAATCAGATATCAAGAACGGTAAAATCCAAAAACCAATAGGGGAATATTTCAACCTCCCTGGGCATTCTGTGAAAGACATGTCAGGCCTTGTACACACGATCACTCTATCGCGCATTAACAACCATTACCACGCGATACCAACAATGGCGTACACACATGCAATAGGGCTGTTGCGCGTTAACTGCCTTGTTGTAGCGCAATACAAAAACCACCTCGACGAGGGTGGTAGCAGTTAACGCGGAACAGCTGTTGCGCCTTTCCACTCGTGTGTACGCTTACCACGCAATGACTGGCCTCCGGAAGTGTCCCAGCATTCCAAAGTCGTCCTCTCTGGTCTTCCCCCCACCCGCTTTGTGGTCGTGACGAAACAGTCCCCGCCCTGATCAGATTCCCGGGATTTTCGAATTTCTCATCTGTTTCACTTCCTGTTCTCTTCCTCGTGGACTGGAACTCCGATCATCAGTAGCAATGGCGGCCCGTCGTGGAAGACGTGCACCCCTTTGGAGCACAGCAGAGGTGCTGGACCTGATCAGCATCTGGGGAGAGTCCGCTGTGCAGGCACAGCTACGTGGCAGCAGGCGAAATTATGATACATTTGGCATAATTTCTCGGGCCATGTCAGAGAAAGGTTATGATAGAGACACTGTGCAGTGCAGATCAAAGGTGAAGGAGCTAAGAATAACCTATCACCGAGCGAGAGGCAAACTGCCATTCGGGATTAGCGCCTGCTACATGCAGGTACTATAAGGAGATTGAAGCCATCCTCAGTGGGGACCCCACAACCACTGCCAAGAGTCCCATGGACACATCGGCCCCCCCCTCATTCAGTGAATGCCAGACCCGATCAGGATGAGGACATGATCGAGGAGAAGGAGGAGATGGAGGATGACCTGGAGGAAAGCGCAACAGCGTGTAGCCAGGAGCTCTTCTGCACCCCCGCTGAGACCTCCGCCCAAGACATGAATTGCAGCGTGTCCTCTGAGGTGGCAGAGGGGGGGGTTCCGGTAAGTTTCTCCTTCGTGCAGCTATGGCTCCTGCTAAAATATCATTATCCGGGGTGGGGGTGCTTGCTGTCTCAGTCCCCGCTGTGCACGCTCTTTACTCTGCATTCATTAGAAGTACATCAACACAAGCAGTGATTGTCAAAAAATCATCTGTATTTAGGTCAGTAAAGGTTTCCTTGATGTACCTCCAGAGCCTACTACTCAGATTAGATGGGAGAGCGTTTGTGTCTAGGCTCCCAAAGACGGATACTCTGCCTCACCAGCTGCAAACCAGAGCCCTGGGAACCATGGCAGCACACAGTGCAGCAGCATACGGTCCTGGCTTGCAACTGGTGGCATGTAGGATATGCATTCTAGCTGGCAGGGGCGCTCTGAGGAGAGAGATATTGGGTTCCATCTGCGTGCCCTGTGCAGAATGTTAGCCCCCAGTAAGCTTTCTATTAGGACGTACCTTGTCCGCTTCAGCGAAGCATAGGATGTTGACTGCCCTGCACCTTCCAGTGGAATGTGCTACTGGAAGGTTACATTGGTTATCTAGGCTCTGTGTTAACAACAGGTTTGGTTTTTTTTGTTTTTTTTTTTAAATTAAGATTCGACCTTCACAAGGCCAGTGTCTACCCCAGCTGACCGCATGAGAAACATTCGGCAGTGTGCTCGAAGAAACAGGGAGGATATGTTTCAGGAGCTGCTGAAAACAGCACAGGAATCCATGAGGGAGAATCGAGCCTGGAGAGAGGAATCCCAACAGGGCAGGCAGAAACACAGGGATGAACTGATAAGCGTCATGAAGGAGCAAACAAAACTGCTCAAGAGCATGATAGCTTTGCAGACCCAGGCGATTAATGTACGGGCTCCACTCCAGACAGTTCAGCCGTGTCTCCCTCCCACACCCCGTAGTCCTTCAAAGGTTTTCTTTGAAGGCCACCCGTCCCCTGGTACACTGCAACATCCAGTCCCCCCCAGAGCTACTTTTTAGAGACCCGCAGCTACACCCACCTGTAACCTCCCCCCCCCCTTTTAGGTTTTAATAAAAACAGTGACAAATAATTTGAAGAGTGGCTTTATTTGTACACATTAAAAATCTCATAAGGTGCACCTGATGCGTCCTGGAAGTTAACTAGGGGACGGCATCATTGAAATGGTCCCTGAGTGCCTCCTTTATGCGAGCAGTTTCTCCTTGGGCCCCCTTAATACTCCTAGTGGCTGGCTGTTCGCATGCTTCCTCGAGGCGCTGTGCCCCCATAGCCCACCCCAGGGAAAACTTTTCTCCTCTACTTTCACAAATGTTATGAAGGACACAGCACGATGCAATCACAGCAGGGATGTGGTCCTCCGCCAAGTCCAGCCTCCCATACAAACATCGCCAGCGCCCTTTTAAATGGCCGAAGGCACAATCCACAGTCATTCTGCAGCGGTTCAATCTGTAATTGAACTGCTCCTTGCTGCGATCTAGGTTACCGGTGTACAGCTTCATGAGCCATGGCATCAGTGGATAGGCTGGGTCTCCGAGGATGACTATGGCATCTCCACATTCCTCCACTGTAATTTTTTGATCAGGGAAGAAGGTACCCCCTTGCAGCTTCCAGTACAGACCAGTGTCCCTGAAAATGCGGGCATCATGCACCTTTCCCGACTACCCAGCATTGATGTCCATAAAAAGCCCCTTGTGATCCACGAGTGCTTGCAGCACCATGGAGAAGTAGCCCTTCCTGTTGATGTACTCGGTCGCGAGATGGTCTGGAGACAACATAGGGATGTGTGTGCCGTCTATGGCTCCCCGGCAGTTAGGGAATCCCATGGCAGCAAAGCCATCCACAATCTCACGAACATTGCCCAAAGTCACCGTCCTCTGTAGCAGAACGCGATTGATGGCTCGGCAGACTTGTGAGAGGGCTAATCCAACGGTGGACCTCCCGACTCCAAACTGGTTTGCAACCGACCGGTAGCAGTCAGGAGTCGCCATCTTCCAGACAGCAATCGCAACACGCTTCTCCACGGTTAGGGCTGACCTCATGTTGGTGTCTTTACGTCGCAGGACAGGGGCCAACTCTGAACACAGTTCCAGAAAGGTTGCTTTCCGCATTCGAAAGTTCTGTACCCACTGCTCGTCATCCCACAGCTGCATAATGCGATCCCACCACTCGGTGCTCGTTTCTCGCGACGAGAAACGGCGTTGCACCGTGTGCAGATGATTGGTGAAGGAGCTGAGCAACGCGGTGCTGTTGCTCTGCATGGCATCGATCAGCCCCTGCTCCTCAGCGTCCTCGTCTGACTCGGATCTCATTGCGTACTGAGCAACCAGCCGAGATGTATTTAGAATGTTGAAGGCGACAGTGGAGATCAGAGCAGGATCCATGCTGTCGCTGTTGTGATTGCTCGCAAGTGGTGCGGTGCATCACTGCGTTGTTGAAAATAGGCGCGAGTTGCTATTGGCAACGAGGAAGACGCAAGGGGAACACAGTGCACCACGGGAAACTGAGAGTTTACCCATGGCACTTTGCATTCCTTTCCTTCATCCCATGATTCCAAGCGCCGATTGAGGGAAAATTAAACTGTGTGATAGGCGTCCAGAATTCATTGCGCTACACCGCGATATTGCAAAGAATTCTGTTGCGTTGCAAGGAGTGACGTGTGTACGCGCTATCCTGCAATAAAGGTCACGTGTTCTTTATAGCGCAATTGCCATGTTGCGCTTTAATCTGATCGTGTGTACATAGCCTCAGTTAAAGTGCTTCAACAGAAAAACTTCAAATCAAAGCTTCAAAGGGAAACTGCAGAATTAGAATTCAAATGCAAATTTGATACCATTAGATTGGGTTTGAATAGAGGTATGGGCTGGGTCAGTCATTAGAAAAGATGATCCCCCCCCTTTAACCTTCTCACCTTCCTATTTATTATTCCACACAGTTTGAACCGAAAAACTTCCTTGGTTAGCTGAAAAAAATTCTGAACTGACCTTGTGACTTACCCTTCTCTGCATTTATACTTTGCCTTTTGTACTTTGACTTCCATTTCATGCATCTGATGAAGTGGGATTCTGCCCACGAAAGCTCATGCGATAAATACATTTATTAAGTCTTTAAAAGTGCCACAGGACTCATTGTTTTACCAAGTAAAAAGTTAGTGATTACATCTCAAGTGTCACTGTTTAGTTTCAGAACCAATACCACAAAGATTAATTGGGGCAGGAGTTTCCACCTCCAAATCATGTCTCAGGATGTGATTTTCTGCCTGAGTTTAGACATCATCAGTCTCCAAACACACTTTGTACCATGAGGACTAGATACTGGGCCAAAAGATCAAAATGTCTGACTCTTCTAGGTTCTGCATTTCACACTCATTCTGCAGAGAGTTAACTGCAGCAGAATGGGTTCTAAGTAGTCAGGGTCATATTCTTTATGCACAGCACAATACCAGTAGGATTTATGCACAGATAACAGGTAAAACAAGACCTTTATGTAGTAACTAAACTCTTGCTTTCAGTGTTTCAGTAGGAAAGAACAATCTTGGGTCCTTAAAATCCACACTCCACCCTGTGTTTAACCATTTACATATGCAGTTACCCTCTTTGCATGCTCAACTGCAGTAACTAATTACACATCAGAAAGGGCACTATTAATCCAGTCCATGTAAAACTGAACATCAACAGTAGCTGAGTAAGTAGACAGAGCATAAGTAATTTAGAGCTATGTGTATAAACACTGAACCAAAGACAACAATGTACTAATCTTTGCATTACCTTTGAGCACTTGTTAGAATATGTCGAGTTCTCCACCTAGTCTGTCTTGTGGAAAATGAGATTACTCACCCTGTGCAGTAACTAAGATTCTTCAAGATATGCTTCCCTGTGGGTGCTCCACTTGAGGTGTTGGCACGTCCTCCATTAGATAGTGCTAGTTTGGGTTGCACATGCATCCTTTCCATCTTGCAGCACCACTGGCACCTTGCTTGTCACACATGCAACCAGATCCCTTGTTTTTTCTCAACCCTAAAGTCCTTACTTTTAATTCTGAAGTAAAGGGGAAGAGGGTGGGTAGTGGAGCACCTGCACTCGGACACATCTCAGAGAATCTCAGTTACTGCACAGGGTGAGTAACCTCTTTTTCGAGTGGTATCCCTGGGGGTATTCCACTTCAGGTGGCTCTAAAGCAGTGCCCGTTTGGACAGTAGGGAATTCAGAGTACTTAGGTGAATAGATGAGAGTACTCAAACCTATCAATACATCTGAAGTCTGATCAACAGCACAGTGTTTTGGGAAGGTACACGGCAAGACCCAAAGCGCTACTCTACGTATGTCTACAAGCGATATGTTATTGAGGAATGCTATAAAAGTAGACAATGCTCTCGTGGAATGTGTTTTGTTCCGCTGGGGACTTGTATATTCTTTTATTGGTAGCATAAATAAATGCAGCCTGAGATCCATTTTGATAATCTCTGTATGGGAATGCTGTGTCTTTGGATCATTCGGTAATGGATGCAAGAAGTGTCGAGGATTTTCTGAAGGATTTTATTCTGTCTTGATAGAAAGCTAGTGCAAGTCTGACATCTAATTTATTGCAATAATGCATTGTGTGTTATTATGAGGTTTTGGGAAGAATGTAAGTCTGTGGTAGATAATCATGGGTGGTTCCTGTGAGAACAGAATCCCTAACTGTAGGGTCTTTGACTCTGTTCAGCATTGCAAGTTTTTTGTTTGTGTCGTTTGTAGGTGGTTGTGAGCCACCCCTGTAGACAGCATGTGTGTAGGTGTGCATGTTGTACCACAAATGTAGTACCCAACATGTGTCCTAAGAGTTGGAGATGTATATAAAGTTATGTTCGGGTTATTCTTCACCAAGGATATTAAACCGATTATTGTAGAAAACCCGTTCTGTAGTGATGGCCTGTCAAGAGTCTAGATGTACTCCGTTCCAGCTACTATACTGTACTCTAAGTGGACTTTTGTTTATTTTCAGTCTCAGGTCTTGAAGGAATAACTGTTAGCTAGATAAAGAAATTATACTTGATTGTGTGTTTTTAATCAGGCAGTTGTCCGGATATGGGAATATTATTATCCCTTGCCTGCAAAGACATGCTGCCACTGCAGCAAGCATCTTCAAAAAAAACCTTGTGTTACGGAAAGGCCAAAGGGAGGTGGTACCTTGTATTCCTAGTGTTGGATTGTTACATGAAAATAGGCATCCTGTAAGTCAAAGGCTGAAAACCAGTTCTCCTTTTCCACTGCTGGTATTATAGTAGATAGCGTAACCCGCTGAATCATTGTATCTCTATGAAACTTGATGTGCCTTCTGAGATCCAAAATGGGTCTTCATCCCTATTTTTCTTTTGGGTCAAAAAGTAGTGGGAGTAGAAACCCTTCCCTCTGTGCTCTGGAGGTAGATGTTCTATGGCACCTAGAAACAGAAGATGATTCAATTCTTGTTGTAATAGATGCTCCTGAGATTGGTCCCTGAAGAAGGATGGGTAAGTATATTGAATAAGCGGGATAGAGGTAAATGGGATAGAACATCCTGAGTGTACAACCTCTAATGTCCATTTATCTGATGTAATGGACACCCATGTGATGGAAAAGACATAGTCGATGACTGTTGTGGATGGCTGGTGTCATTAGCAATGGGTGATGAAGGAGGTCATTCAGACTTTTGACCAAGATTTCAAAATTGATTTGTGGATGACAGTTGTGATGCTGACATTTGCTGATGAGTCTGCCTTCATCTTTTTTTGATTGTGGGTGTACTGTTGGTACCTGCATGGCTATGGCTGATATCTGTATTGTTTTCTCCTTGTTGCAGGTGTGTAAATACCAACTGTGTGTAGCATGACTCATGACTCCTCCATAGGTTTTTGCAGCAAAATTTCATGTTCTATCATGGACTGCAGATCTTTCAGCAAGTGCAGAATGAAACCACGATGTCCTGCGCATGACTACCATCGTAGCTATTCTCATGGCTTTATGAGCTACATCAAGGGAGGCCTCTAAGACAGTTCAAGCTGAAAGATGACTTTTGTTTGAGTGATCTGAATTGCTCTCTTTTTTCTTCCAGAATATCATTAAATTCCATGATCCTAGAGTAATTGTCGCAGTCATAATTCGAGAGCAATGCAGCATACTTAGCCACATGTAGCTGTAATGTAGCAGATGAGTACACTTTGTGCCCAAATAGGTTCAGTTTTTTCCAGCCCTTATCCTGAAGTGTAAACTTATAATGGGGCTTTTTGCCCCATTAGTTTGCTACCTGAATAATGAGGGATTTAGGAGTAAGATAGGTAAGAAGAAATTCTATACCTTTAGAGGGGATGTAATAATTTTTATACATCCTCTTACAAGTTTGTGGATTCATTGCTCATGTTACCACATGATGTTACCCAGCTCCAATACTGCTTTGTCACTTGGTAAGGCAAGTTTTATAAGAAACCAATGTGAAGAATACCTAACGGCTTATGATGCATTTCAGTGACGATCTCAAATAATGTGGTCAAGGCACATTATGGGCTGTTTGGTTCAGGCCTCTCAGGCGAGAAGCATTCTTACCAGTCCTTATCAGTGTTGTTCTATGTTCGGCGCCGATATCAGCTTGGCTGCATGTGAGAGTCTCTGCAGGTGTGCTCCCTCACTCACTGCCCCTGGCTCAGATCTATAAGTGGGCACTCCGTTAGCCCAGTGATCTAGAGCCTGGTTTGGATCTTAAGCAGGGACTGAGTTAGCCTGATGATCCTAAGCCAAGGTGCTCCTTTGGTGAACACTCTGGGTTACCTTTGGCTCAAATCTTCAGTGAGAACTCAGTTAGCTCAGTGATTTGGAGCCCAGGCGTACCCTGTGTGAGAGGGGTAAACTGAGGCAGCACTCACGATCGAAGAAACCAACACGACCATGGATCTTTGTAGAAACAAAAGTGTCAGGCTAGGCTTTATTGCAATGCATCACAATGGCAAGCGATCTATATCAACAGATCTGCTGGCAGCATACGTGCCCTCAATGCAACAGAACAGCTCAATTGATGGTAGGACCCCCATCACCCCTTTAGGCTGCACAGGGTCTGAACTTCAGGGCTCCTACTTTTATACCCTCATCTTCAGTGAAGTACTCTGCACTTTATTGAATTTCATCTCACTGAATTTATACCAATTCTCTAATTTGTCAAGGACTTTTTGAATTCTTAACCTGCCCACCCACCACCCACCCCCAAGTGCTTGAAGCCCCTCCCAGTTTCGTAACAACTGCAAACTTTATCATCACCCTTTTCACTCCATTATACAAGTCATTATTGTAAATACTGAATAGTACCAGACCTATGACCGACCACTACTGGACCTTCATTTATAACTACTAAATACAGCCTTTTAACCAATAGTGCACCCCCATTATAGTAATTTCCTCTAGACCACATTTCCCTAGTTTATGAAGACATCATGAAGGACAGGAGCCTTACTAAAAAAAGTCTTATGCAGAAGCCTTACTAAAAAATCATATCTCACACCTACTGCTTATTCCTTATCTAGTAGTCCATGGGTCCTCAAACTGGGGGGGTCACAACCACAATTCACAGATGTGAAGGGTCAAATTGTAGGAGCCCCAATCCCAGCTGGGCACAGGTCTGTGAGTAGCCCCCAGTCCCACCACTGGCACAGCTGTGAGTAGCCCACAGGTCCACTACCTGCAGGGCTGCAAATGAGCCAGAGCCAGGCCAGGCCCAGGGCTGTGAATGAGCCCCAACTGGGCCAGACATTGGATTATCATCCACAGCCCTACCACCCATGGAGCTGTGAGCCCCAACCCCGGCCAGGGATGGTGTTCTCAGCTGCAAGCCCGGCCAGCTTAGCTCCTCCCCCTAACTCCACTACACCTCTAGCCCTGCTGCATCTTCAAAGAAAGGGCATCAAATAGAAGTTTGCCCAGGGCATTATGGCCAGCCCTCAGACTGAGGTACCATAAGGCGGCTTGATTGTTCAGGAGGTAAAGAAGCACTTTATTATTGGGCAGTTAGAAACACTGGTCCATTCTTTCTCCTAAAAATAATTTCAGTATGTTCAGCCTGTAACTTGATGAAACTATTGATGTTACTAATGGCAAAAATTATAACATTTGTACAATGTTAATGCTGGGGCTCTTATGGATGAGTTCTTATTCTATGAAGAATCTGAAACAACCACAACAGCGCAGGCCATTCTCAATAAGGTGAATGACTTTTTTTAAACCAATAGCATTCAGTGGAAAAATCTTTTTGGTATATGTACTGATGGTGGTGTTCTTACTAGGTGCATAGCCTGGCTTTCAACAGAAGGTAAAGTGCATGTCACCTAACATGACTGTCACTCATTGTGGAGTCCATTGTCGAGTCTGATGACACTGTGAATGTGTCGTAATGCTGTGGTGGATGTTGTTACATGATATGAACTACATTCAAGTGCATGCTGTGAATAGTTGAGCGTTCTGCAACAAAATAGATGGTGAATACAAAGTTCTACATTTCCACACTCAAGTTTGATGGCTTTTCTAGGAGACACATATTAACACGCGTTTTTATACTTTGTGAAGAGATATTTTGATACCCTTAATGATCTCAATCTGTCACTTCATGGAAAATATTCAACATTAATAGACTTGACTAATAAAATAAGAGCCTCCCAGATAAAGTGTCTGACGAAGTGGGATTTTCTCCCACGAAAGCTCATGCAATAAATAAATGTTAGTCTTTAAAGGTGCCACAGGACTCTGTTGTTTTTCCAGATAATGCTGGATCTGTGGTACAAGAAGTTGGACAAAGACATATTTGGCATGTTTCTGACAGACTCTCCTCATTCAGCGAGGAGAAAATCAACACTGAAAGTGCTCTTAAATCAGCTTTCGGTGCACATCTGACAGCCCTTCATGAAGAGTTCTCACACTGTCCCGCACTACTAGAAACATTCCATTCCTGGTGAAGAATCCTTTCAGCGTGACAGCAAATCAGTAACCTACTGAGGATTTTCATGCACACGAACAGTTTGTCAACATGATCAATACTGATGAAATGAAAGCAAAATTTAGACAGCTATCTCCTAACTAGTTCTGGTGCTCAGCTGCAAGCATATATCCACTGGCCTCTGAAATAGCCCTGAGAGGCCTTCTATCATTCCCTATACCTACAAATTTGAGACTGGATTCTCCAGCCTTCTCACAATAAAGACAAAAAACTCAAAACCAGCTTGACATGAAGGATGACATCAGATATGCCCTTTCTAAAACACCACCTAGAATAAAACTGTGTGTGTCAAATAAACAGTATTATCCGTCTCACTGATTTCTGGCTGCTTGCAGTGATTAATTGCTGTCAAATATTAAAAGGAAAATTCAACATAAAAAGTAATTTTTCTGCTTATATAAATAAAAATGTGTTAGTCTTCATATAAATGCAGTGACCAAAGGTAAATTCATTTACACAATAGGGTTTAAATATAGCATTTAACAGTGTTAAATATAAAAAAGTGTTTACAATTTCTAAAAAGGGTCGCACTCAGGTCCCTTCCTGGGTGAAAGAGGTCAACAATACAAAAAGTTTAAGAATCACTGTACTATGCCAGTACTTATCAAAGAAGGAAACAGGCGTGCCATGATTTGTTCTTAACAAATCCCTACTGAGTATTCCTTAAAAAATAACTATCCTACACATGGTTACAAAACTGACTATTTAATAATTTGTTCCAATATCTTTCCAGATATCAAAGTTTGGCTGCCTTATCTGTAATTCCACAGGTCCTCTTTGCTCCTTTTAAGGTTGATACTATGTTTGCCCTTCTCTAGCCTTTTGGGACGCCACATGTCCTTCATAAGTTCTCAAAGAAAACTGCTAATAGCCCCAAGATTGCTTCCACTAGTTCCTTAAATACCTTAGGATTAATTTCACTGGGCCTTGCTGACTTGAACTATATCTAACTTTCTTAAATATGCTTTAACCTATTATTTCCCTATTTTGACTTGCATGCATTATCTCATTATTAATATTCGTTGTATTAACTACCTAATCTTTATTGTGAAGACTGAAGCAAAACAGACAACCCACCTCTCCTTCCCTGCTATATTTACTTGTCTCCCTCTTATTCCCAATATATTTAAGGAGCTTATTACCTTTTATGTCCCTTACTAGGTGTGCCTAGCATTTTTGTGCCTTAGCCTTTCTGATTTTGTGCTTGTGTTATAGACACACAATATTCCTAGTATTCATACTTATTGTACCAAAAAATGTTTTGGGTCACAAGAGAACTAGAAAACTGCAAGCTTCTCATTAAAAAGAAGCAACCTTATTTACAGAGCAAAAGAAAAGAGGATTCCTGTGACATTTTAAGACTAACAAATGTATTTATCACATAAGCTTTCATGGGCACAATCCCATTTCATCAGATGAATGAAATGGAAAATGTAACATGTTAGCTTTAAATATATACATACAGAAAAGGGTTTTAAATGTCTTTAAAAGTGCCACAGGACTCCTTGATTGTTTTTCAGAAATAGACTAACACAGCTACCCCTCTGGAATTTATGGAGCAGTTAACACCCATCATTCAAATATTTTTACAGGTGTGGAATTCATAAATGCTGATGTCTAAACAAATATAATTAAGTCTCCAAATTAAAATCTCAGCTGCAAAAACAAATGTTTTTCATTAAATAGCAGAAGTCAGGACAAACCTATAGGCAGCCAAGTAGGGATGGAAAATGTTAAAGCTGGCTTGTCCAACCTGCAACCCACAGGCCAGAATCCAGCCCACGGGATGCCTGGGAGCTGGGGCCAGGCTGGAGCCTTTTTAAATCTCCAGCCCTGCGCACACTCCACACGTGGCCCAGGGCAGGAACAGCCTGAGCCCCCTTTCAGCTCCTTCCACCAGGTTAACCACTTAATATTAGATTAATTGATGTTAAGGCCAGAAGGGACCAATACCATCATCTTCTAGTCTGACCATCTGCACAATGCAGGCCACAGACCCTCCCCACCCATTCCTGCAATAGACACCCAACCTATGACTGAGTCAGTGAAGTCCCCAAATCATGGTTTAAAGACTTCAAGATACAGAGAAACCACCAGCAAGTGACCTATGCCCTACACTACAGAGGAAAGTGAAAAACCCCAGAGCCCCTGCCAAATTGCCCTGGAGGAAAATCCCCTCCTGACCCCAAATATTGCAATCAAGTAATCCCTGAGCATGTGGGCAAGACTCACTAGCTAGGGTCTTCCCATTAACACATCCCTAGCCTTTCCCATGCTTTTCTTCAAATCAATGTCCAACAGCCGCCAAGGTGGGGGAGCAGAAGTGCAAAGGGCTGCTGGACAGCCAACCAGAGAGCAAAATCAGGACGCTGGCTCTGACTGCAGATGCTTGTGCATTAAGTCTGAGGAATAGCTACTCCTCCCATGGAGAAAAGGAATGGTGAAGCAGTATCAGAGAGCAAGTTCAACCCTGAGGAGCAGCGGAGCCTCCCACTGCCATGTTGTGGGCTCGTGCCTTCGCCCCCCTCCCCATCTGGGTAGCACTGCCTGGGAGCCACCTGGCAGTTGTGGGTGCCAGGTAAGTGTAAATTTTAGGGGCCTCTCCCTGGATTCCAGCAACTACCACCACTGAAGTCAGGCCAACTACTAAAATTATATTAATTGAACAGTTAACTGATATAATTTGAATTGTTTCAACAAGTACTTTTTAAAACACAGCTAAGTAAAACAAAGCTTTTAGACTATAAGGAATGAAGAAGGTAAAAATCAATACAGATATCTCACAAACAGGTGCAGTCTACAATTAACTAGGTATTAAGAAAGCTCATGTCTGAGACAATATACTCCACTGAAGAATGCTGTAGCCATAAGTATACAAAATTTGATCTCTTCTTCTGTTAGATGTGTTGTGACTACTTGTTCAAAAGCAGCCATCAGAGAAAACTGTTTAAGTCATAATTATGCTCTAACAAAGAGTACAGATTTAATTTGTTAAATTCTGTGTAATATCTACAATTTGCTTTTACTTTGCAGGTTATTACTTTCTCAATGGAAGTTTCAAGTCCTCAAATTTATCTTGTAAAACTTTACCCTTTCACTTATAGTATATATTTCTATTGGTGACCAGAAGTGCAAACAATACTTTTTCCATGAGCAATCTCTCCAAAAGTTATATATATATCAACAGCTTTTTACAAGGGTCATGAAGAACAGCTGAACTTAACCAAAAAATCCACACTCCAGAGACTCATCACTTTGCAACACACTTGCCTCTCCACACTATTGGAATAATCTCTTGTGAACCCAAGTCTCCTACAATGAAGTCTACAGACCTACAAATCTAATCACAATACCATATAAAATTCAGGTCCTTGTCATGTTTCTTTATTCTCGAGATTATTAAAATCCTATTCTAAGGAATCTCAAGTAATCAAGAAAAGATTTTAGCAGAACTTTTGTCAATATCTATGCTTAAAGATCTCCAAGTAACTATTAATCATTTTAAGTGGTTTTCAAACTTTTTTCCTCAGGACCCATTTGAAAAAAATCATTTATGCCTGCCACTGAATAATTACATCTTTGAGCAATGCATTCCAGTCTTGTGGCGACGACAACAGAGGGTGCCGCAACTCAGTACCTGAGGGCTGTGACCCCTTATTGCATCCCGATCTGTAGTTTGAAAACCAGTGCTTTATCTGATAGCCAAAAGTAGTGTATAGTGTGAGAAAGTGTGTTTCTAGAAGGTATGTTAAGAAAAAAAGTGAACATATGACCAAGATTTTAAGCTAATTATGTATTTATGATATTTGAACACAAGCAGTGCCTATTATGAACTAGTATCTACATTCATCCACTTTTTTTTTCTTTTAATAAAACTGATTGTTTACAATTCAGAACAATGCACTATCAGACTGATTAAGAAAAAGAGTCAAAAGGACCTTCAGGAAACGGAATGAACCACAGAAATTAGAAGGGAATGGGGTGGAGGGAATGTAAACTGAACTCTGACAAATTCCAAAGGGGTAGCCGTGTTAGTCTATTGTGGAAAGACAACAGAGTCCTGTGGCACTTTTAAAGACTAACAGATTTATTTATCGCATGAGCTTTCGTGGGAGAAAATCCCACTTCGTCAGACG
>ML685852.1:4158228-4209708 GCA_007922175.1 Pelusios castaneus | reverse complement strand
TTGTGGTAAGCAGATGCTTAGTTTAATATTAAAGTATTTTTGCCTTCTACTTAAAACTGATAGACATTTTACAACCTTTCCAGAACAGCTTCTTATATCACCAAGGTCACAGACTCCCTTTGGCATCTCACCCCAAAATGGAGTAGAGCAAAAAGCATCTTGTCAAGTTAACAATGGTAAGTAGAATAGACACAACCTACAAGCCCCGAAAGGTGCCCACAACTCCTGCCCGTCCTCTCGCAAAGCGGAGTCCGGCCACCCTGCCTGAGAGGCGGCAAGGACGTGTCGTTTCTGGTGACCGAGGCGAGCCAGTCACAGCAGCACACACGAGGACGAAGGCGCCCCAGGATCCGGTGACACAGCGGAGGACAACTGGGTTTCCCGAGGGACGGCAGCAGCTCGCCACGGCAGAGGTGCGAGACCCGCGAGGTACAAACCCTCGCACAACCCAACGCGCCACTGCCCGAGTCCGGCCCCACAGAGCCGCCTCGCCAGGCCGGGCCCGTCGCTGCCGCGGTCGCTCCTCCGCCTCCCATCCGACCCCCAGGCCGGGCCCAGGGGCGGCGCGGAGGCCCCTCGGCAGCTGCGCGAAGAACACGCGGCTCCGCGCCCAGCCGAGCGCAGGCCGGGCGGCGCCGGGAGACTCGCGGGCTCCACCGGCCGCCTCAGGGACCCCGCCGGGCCCGCCCGCCTCGCGCCACCGGCCTGCGCCCGGGAGCCGCAGTCACTCCCCCGCCGCGCGAGGCCGGGGCCGGGCCCCCGAGGAGCGGCCGCAGCTGGGCCCGAGCCTACGGCCCCGGGCGACAACGGGCGGACACGGGCACGCTGCGGACCGCGCTCCGGGCGCGGCAGGAGCCGCCTCAGCCGGTCCCCGCCCCCCTTTGTGCGGCTGGGAGGGAGAACAGGTTCCGGGCCGCGCCGGGCCCGGCTCCCCCGAGAGAGGGGGGGAGGGGGAGGGGGAGAGGGAGAGAGAGAGAGAGAGAGAGAGAGCCCCTCCGGGCAGGGCGGGGCCAGAGCTGGGGCCCGGGCCAGCCGCTGCCAGTCTCTTACCGAGGAATCTGTACGGAAAGGGGCGAGGGGGAGAGAGAGGCGCGAACCGCCGCCCGGACCGCTACACGCGCGAGCCCCGCGCCACCGCCCGACCGAGCAGCGCCACAAAATGGCCGCCGCGGCTGAGGTGAGGCGCCGCCGCGAGCGAGGAGGGGGCGGGGCCAGCGCGGGCTCTCAGAGGGAGGGGGCGGGGCCAGGGGCGGGCGCGGCAGACAGTGGTCGCGAAAGCGGCTGGGGCAGGCAAGGGGCGGGGCCTGGCTTGAGGGCAGGAAGGGGCGTGGCGGAGCTGTCACGCGCGCCGCCTTTTCCCGCCCTGCGGGGCGTGTGGCCGTCGCGCGCCCTTCTCGCTGGGGGAGTGCAAGGCGCGTCCAGCGCCTCAGCCGGTGCCGGCATCAGGCCGCAGAACCAACACCCCCCGCGCCCAAGCCCCGTTTCCCTGGGTTTTCAATGCCCAGCCGTGGGCCCCGCACCTGGGCCGAAGCCATCGGTTCTGTCTCGGGGCTGCTCCTCTATAACGGGTGGGCAGAATACGGCCCGTGGACCTTGACCCCTTTCACCCCATCCAGCTGCGCTTTGGGGCCGGGCCAGGACCAGAGCTTATGCTTAGGGCCCCACTTCCTGCCTCACCGACCCCAAAAGCTGCATATGCTTTGGTCAGCAGCAGCTGGAGGAGCTGGGGCCACAGGAGGGGGCCCTGCAATGGGCTTTCACCTAGGGCCCCCAATAGCCAAAGGTCACCTCTGTCTCACCCCCAGCCAGCTGCTTTTGCCCCCAGGCTGGCTGTGTTCCATCCCACCAGCTCCTCTCATTTCTCCCCACCCAGCTCTCTGCTCCTGCCCCAGGCTGGCTCTGGGGTGGGCCGCACAGAGGTGGCCTTTGGCTATTGGGGGCCCTAGGCAAAGGCCCATTGTGGGGTCTCCTCGAGGCCTGTGAGGGCCCCTTATATGTCCACCCCCCCAACCTCTTCCTCTGGCTCTAGCACCCTCCAACATGGCCCTGGGCCCCCTGAGCCAGCTCCTCCTCCTGCTGCCAACCAAGGCAGATGTGACTTTTGGGATAGGCAAAGTAGGAGATGGGGCCCCTTACTGCTCGGGGCCCTAGGCATTCGCCTGCTCCATCTACCCCAAAAGCCGCCTCTGGGGCCACGGGGGCTGAGTGCTCGTGTACAAGCAGCCAGACTCAAGAAGCATTAGAGGGGCACAACAAGGAGCCGTTCGCATAAGGGAGGCACTGAGGAAGCATTTAAATCATGAGAATCCATAAGGCAGGTTAAATCACTGGGTCACACTGATGGTCTAAACCTGCAGGGCACTGCAACAGCTGGGGGGACATGTCTTGTGATCACATGAATAGAGACTGTAAGTTTCTGTAAATTCCGCATCTTCAAAGTATCTGAAGAAGTGGGATTTTCTCCCATGAAAGCTCATGCAATAAATAAATGTGTTAGTTTTTTAAAGTGCCACAGGACTCCTGGTATGCAACTTAACCAATCTTGGTTCTGTATGAATAAAGAGACTATGTACAATGTGAACCTCACTTTCATTAAGAAAAAGAAAAACAGTAGGTGCCAAACATTCAACATGCAGACTGGTCATTCTAGGGGACTATGAAGGGTGTTAGAGGTGCATGTATGAGCAGTATTCGTTCCTGTTGCGGTGTGAAGATGTAGATGTCACATTGTACTAGTAGTGTTCCTGGCTTTCATAGAAAGGCTTCGTGGGAGTATGGGGCAGGAGGGGGCATGAACTGCTGCTGTATCTGAAGGGGGAGGGGCAACCCTGTAGCAGCTGTGTCTGCAAACAAACCATCGTCTTTAAGAGCTCTGTTTGATCTTTCAATAAGTTTATCATCTCCTCCTCCTGTTGCTGTCTCCTCAAAAAGTTCTCTTTGCAGTCCTGCCTGCGTTCCCATCTTCAAGCACTGGTTTCCCTGCTCGCAGCCTCAGTGGAATGCAGGCGCTCCTGAAACATGTCCTCCTTTCTTCAGTGAGGCCGCTTTCTTATCTGCCTCAGGCTATGTACACACGATCAGATTAAAGCGCAACATGGCAATCGCGCTATAAAAAACACGTGACCTTTGTTGCAGGATAGCGTGTACACACGTTGCTCTTTGCAATGCAACAGAATTCCTTGCATTATTGCGGTTGAGCGCAATGACTTCTGGGCACATATCCCATCGTTCCATTTTCCCTGAATCGGCGCTTGGAATCATGGGATGAAGGAAAGGAACGCAAAGTGCCATGGGTAAACTCTCAGTTTCCCGTGGTGCCTTGTGTTCCCCTTGCGTCATCCTCGTTGCCAATAGCAACTCGCGCCTATTTTCAACAGTGCGGTGACGCACCGCACCACTTGCAAGCAATCACAACAGCGACAGCATGGATCCTGCTCTGATCTCCACTGTCGCCTTCAACATTCTGAATACATGTCGGCTGGTTGCTCAGTACGCAATGAGCTCCGAGTCAGACGAGGACGCTGAGGAGCATGGGCTGATCGATGCCATGCAGAGCAACAGCACCGAGTTGCTCAGCTCCTTCACCGATCATCTGCACACGGTGCAACGCCGTTTCTGGTCGCGAGAGACGAGCACCAAGTGGTGGGATCGCATTGTTATGCAGCTGTGGGATGACGAGCAGTGGGTACAGAACTTTCGAATGCGGAAAGCAACCTTTCTGGAACTGTGTTCCCAGTTGGCCCCTGCCCTGCGATGTAAAGACACCAACATGAGGTCAGCCCTAACCGTGGAGAAGCGTGTAGCGATTGCTGTATGGAAGATGGCGACTCCTGACTGCTACCGGTCGGTTGCAAACCAGTTTGGAGTCGGGAGGTCCACCGTCGGATCAGCCCTCTCACAAGTCTGCCGAGCCATCAATCGCATTCTGCTACGGAGGACGGTGATGTTGGGCAATATTCGTGAGATTGTGGACGGCTTTGCCGCCATGGGATTCCCGAACTGCGGGGGAGCCATAGATGGCACACACATCCCAATTTTGGCTCCAGACCATCTCGCGACCGAGTACATCAACAGGAAGGACTACTTCTCCATGGTGCTGCAAGCACTCGTTGATCACAAGGGGTGTTTTATGGACATCAATGGTGGGTGGTCGGGAAAGGTGCATGATGCCCGCATTTTCAGGAACACTGGTCTGTACCAGAAGCTGCAAGGGGGTACCTTCTTCCCTGATCAAAAAATTACAGTGGGGGATGTGGAGATGCCCATAGTCATCCTCGGAGACCCAGCATACCCACTGATGCCATGGCTCATGAAGCCGTACACCGGTAACCTAGATCGCAGCAAGGAGCGGTTCAATTACAGATTGAACCGCTGCAGAATGACTGTGGAGTGTGCCTTCGGCCGTTTAAAAGGGCGCTGGCGATGTTTGTATGGGAGGCTGGACTTGGCGGAGGACCACATCCCTGCTGTGATTGCGTCGTGTTGTGTCCTCCATAACATTTGTGAAAGTAGGGGAGAAAAGTTTTCCCCGGTGTGGGCTCCAGAGGCACAACGCCTCGAGGAAGCGTACGAACAGCCAGCCACTAGGAGTATTAGGGTGGCCCAAGGAGAAGCTGCTCACATAAGGGAGGCACTCAGAGCATTTCAATTATGCCCTCCCCTAGTTAACTTCCAGGACGCATTAGGTGCACCTTATCAGATTTTTAATGTGTGCAAATAAACCCACTCTTCAAATTATTCGTTACTGTTTTTATTCAAACCTAAAAGGTGGGGGGGGGGTTACAGGTGGGTGTAGCTGCGGGTCTCTAAAAAGTAGCTGGGGGGGGGGACTGGATGTGGAAGTTACCGGGGCCCAGGGTGGCCTTCAAACAAATGCTTTGAGGGACTACCGGGAGTTGGAGGCAGGCACGGCTGAACTGTCTGGAGTGGAGCCCGTACATTAATCGCCTGGGACTGCAAAGCAATCATGCTCTTGAACAGTTCTGTTTGCTCCTTCATGATGCTTATCAGTTCGTCCCTGTGGTTCTGCCTCCTCTGTTGGGATTCCTCTCTCCAGGCTCGATTCTCCCTCGCGGATTCCTGTGCTGTTTTCAGCAGCTTCTGAAACATATCCTCCCTGTTTCTTCGAGCACGCCGCTGAATGTTTCTCATTCGGTCAGCTGGGGTAGACACCGGCCTTGTGAAGGTCGAATCTAATAAAAAAATAACAATAAAGAAATTGTTAACACATAGCATAGATAACCAATGTAACCTTCCAGTAGCACATGCCACTGGAAGGTACAGGGCAGTCAACATCCTATGCTTTGCTGAAGCGGACAAGGTACGTCCTAATAGACGGCTTACTGGGGGCTAACATTCAGCACAGGGCACAAAGATGGAACCCATTCACTGGATGAGGGGGGGGGCCGAAGTGTCCACGGGACTCTTGGCAGTGGTTGTGGGGTCCCCACTGAGGATGGCTTCAATCTCCTTATAGTACCTGCATTTAGCAGGCGCTGATTCTGAACAGCAGTTTGCCTCCTTCGCTTGGTGATAGGTTATTCTTAGCTCCTTCACCTTTGATCTGCACTGCACAGTGTCTCTATCATGCCCTCTCTCTGACATGGCCCGAGAAATTATGCCAAATGTATCATAATTTCGCCTGCTGCCACGTAGCTGCGCCTGAACAGCGGATTCTCCCCAGATGCTGATCAGGTCCAGCACCTCTGCCGTGCTCCAAAGGGGTGCGCGTCTTCCACGACGGGCCGCCATTGCTACTGAAGATCGGAGCTGCACTCCATTCCATGAGGAAGAGAACAGCAAGTGAAACAGACGAGAAATTTGAAAATCCCGGGAATCAGATCAGGGCGGGCACTGTTTCCTCACGGCCACAGAGCGGGTGGGGGGAAGACCAGAGAGGATGACTTTGGAATGCTGGGACACTTCCCGAGGCCCATCATTGCGCGGTAAGCATACACACGAGCGCAAAGGCGCAACAGCTGTGCTGCGTTAGCTGTTACCACCCTCGTCGAGGTGGTTTTTGTATTGCGCTACAACAAGGCAGTTAACGCGCAACAGCCCTATTGCACGTGTGTACGCTGTTGTTGCTATCGCGCGGTAATGATTTTTAATGCGCGATAAACTGATCGTGTGTACAAGGCCTCAGTCGGTCAACTGGTGTAGACCACCAGCCCACAAAGGTCATTTCTAGAGAAAATGAAACACAATGAGGAAAGCTATTGTTCTCACATTCCTCAAAGAACAGATGTAACATTTTGCAAAGCACATTCTACTCTGATCAAAACACTGTGCATACTGCAGTTCTGTGACTGATCGGCCGCAGCCCCGGCTGTGTGGGGCAGTTTGAGCAAGATCTGATTGCTCTCTATAAATACATCAAAGGGATAAATACCAGGGAGGGAGAGAAATTATTTAAGTTCAGTGCCTGTGTGGACACAAGAACAAATGGATATAAAGTGGCCCTCAGGAAGTTTAGAGTTGAAATTAGATGCACGTTTCTAACCATCAAAGGAGTAAAGTTCTGGAATAGCCTTCCAAGAGGGCTGTGGGGACAAAAAACCTAGCTGGATTCAAAACTGAGCTTGATAAATTTATGGAATGCGTGGTATCATAGGAAAACCTAGTTTGGCAATTGACTGATCTTTGACTACTGATGGTTGATGTGTCAATGGCCTGATATGGGATATTTGATGGGTCAGATTCTGAGTTATTACAGAGAATTCCACATAGGGAGTTATTACTTAAGTTACAGAAGATGGGGATTAATATTAATATAGTAAAATGGATAAGGAACTAGATAAAAGGGAGACTACAGCAGATCATACTGAAGGGTGAACTGTCAAGCTGGAGGGAGGTTACCAGTGGAATCATAGGGTTGGAAGGGACCTCACGAGCTCATCTAGTCCAACCCCCTGCCAAAAAGCAGGACCACTCCCCCTAAATCACCCCAGCCAGGGTTTTGTCTAACCGAGCCTTAAAAATCTCCAAAGATGGAGATTCTACCACCTCCCTAGATAGCCCATTCCAATGCTTCACCACCCTCCTAGTGAGAAAGTTTTTCCTAATATCCAACCTTGACCTCCCCAGCTGTAATTTGAAACCATTGCTCCTTGTTCTGTCCTCTGTTACCCTCAAGAACAGCCTAGCTCCCTCCTCTTTGGATGCCCCCTTCAAGTAGTTGAAGGTTGCTATCAAATCTCCCCTCAGTCTTCTCTTCTGCAGACTAGATAAGCCTAGTTCCTTCAGTCTCTCCTCATAAGTCATGTGCCCCAGCCCCCTAATCATTTTTGTTGCCCTCCGCTGGACTCTTTCTAATTTGTCCACATCCTTTCTGTAGTGGGGAGCCCAAAACTGGACACAGTATTCCAGATGCGGCTTCACCAGTGTCGAATAGAGGGGAATTATCACATCCCTCGATCTGCTGGCAATACTCCTACTGATGCAGCCTAATATGCCATTGGCCTTTTTGGCAACAAGGGCACACTGTTGGCTCATATTCATCTTCCCGTCAACCATAACTCCCAGGTCCTTTTCTACAGCGCTCCTACTTAGCCGATCGGTCCCCAGCCTGTAGCAGTGCATGGGATTTTTCCATCCTAAGTGCAGGACTTTGCACTTGTCTTTGTTGAACCTCATGAGGTTTCTTTCGGCCCAGCGTTCCAATTTGTCCAAGTCTCCCTGGATCCTGTCCCTGCCCTCCAGAGTATCTACCATTCCCCCCAACTTGGTGTCATCCGCAAACTTACTAAGCACGCAGTCTATTCCATCATCAAGATCATTAATGAAGATGTTGAATAGAACCGGCCCCAGGACCGAACCCTGGGGCACTCCACTCGTTACCGGTTGCCAGCCAGACATTGAGCCATTGATTCCCACCCGCTGAGCCCGTTGATCTAACCAGTTTTCGATCCACCTTACGGTCCACTCGCCCAACCCATACATCCTTAACTTGCCGATGAGAATGCTGTGGGAAACCGTATCAAAAGGCTTGCTAAAGTCAAGGTATACCACGTCAACGGCTCTTCCCGCATCCACAAATCCAGTCATCTCATCATAGAAGGAAATCAGGTTGGTCAGGCACGATTTGCCCTTGATGAATCCATGTTGACTGTTCCTGATCACTCTATTTTCCTCCAGTGTTTCAGGATGGATTCCTTGAGGACCTGCTCCATGATTTTCCCAGGGATTGAGGTGAGGCTGACCGGTCTGTAGTTCCCCGGATCCTCATTTTTCCCTTTCTTGAAGATAGGTACTATATTTGCCTTTTTCCAGTCCTCTGGGACCACCCCGTTCGTCATGAGTTCTCAAAAATAATGGCCAGCGGCTCTGCAATCACTTCCCCCAACTCCCTCAGCACACTCGGATGCAGTTCATCCAGCCCCATGGACTTGTGCACATCCAGTTTCCTAAGGGATCTGTCTTGGAACCGATCTTGTTCAACCTTTTTGTTCCTGACCTTGGCACAAAAAGTGGGAATGTGCTAATAAAGTTTGTGGCTGACACCAAGTTCGGAGGTATTGCCGATGCAGAGAAGGATCTGGATACCATACAGAAAGATCTGAATGACCTTGTAAACTGGAGTATCAGGAATAGGATGAAATTTAATAATGGGAAGTGCAAGGTCATGCATTTAGGGACAAATAACAAGCATTTTTCCTATAAGCTGGGGACACATCAGTTGGAACGGACTGAGGAGGAGAAGGATCTGGGAGTAATGGTTGACCATAGAATGACTATGAGCCGCCAATGTGATGTGGCCGTGAAAAAAGCGAATGCGGTTCTAGGATGTATCAGGAGAGGTATTTCAAGTAGAGACAGGCAGGTGTTAGTGCCGCTGTACAAGGCACTGGTGAGACCCCATCTGGAATACTGTGTGCAGTTCTGGTCCCCCATGTTTAAAAAGGATGAATTCAAATTGGAAGAGGTGCAGAGAAGGGCTACAAGGATGGTCTGTGGAGTGGAAAACCTGCCCTATGAGTGGAGACTCAAGAAGCTTGGCTTGTTTAGCCTAACCAAAAGAAGGCTGAGGGGGGATATGATAGCTCTCTATAAATACATCAGCGGGATTAACATCAGGCAGGGAGAGGAATTATTTGAGTACAGCACCAATGTGGACACCAGAACAAATGGTTATACACTGTCCATCAAGAAATTTAGGCTTGAAATTAGATGCAGGTTACTAACCATTAGAATAGTAAAGTTCTGGAATAGCCTTCCAAGGGGAGGTGTGGGGGCAAAAACCATAACTGCTTTCAAAACTGAACTTAATAAATTTATGGAGGGGATGGTATGATTAGCCTATTTTGGAAACTGACTGATATTTGGCTACATGTGGTGGATTTACAAGTGGCCTAAGAGAGGAGAGTACATGGGGTGGGTTCTGAGTTATTACAGAGAATTGTGTCTTGGGTAACTGGCTGTTGAGACTTGCCCATGTGCTCACAGTTTAACTGATCGCCATATTTGGGGTCAGGAAGGAATTTTCCCCCAGGGCTGATTGGCCTGGGCTCTGGGGGTTTTTCACCTTCCTCTGTAGCACAGGGCATGGCTCACCCACCGGTAAATTCTCTGTATCTTAAAGTCCTTAAATCATGATTTAAGGAGGTAAATAACTCAGTCATAGGTTAGTGGCCTATTGCAGGAGTGGGTGGGTGAGGTCTTGAGGCCTGCATTTTGCAGGAGGTCAGACTAGATGATCGTACTGGTCCCTTCTGACCTTAAAGTCTATGGCTATGTCTACACTTACTAAAATTAGTTTGAATTAGTTAGTTCGAACTAGAAAAGATTAGTTCGAACTAAGCAAGTGCCATTCATGGCACTTGCTTAGTTCGAATTAGCAATCCCCATTGATTTCAATGGGCCGGTTAGTTCGAACTAAGAAATTAGTTTGAATTAACATGGGCACATTGGTTAATTTGAACTAGTTAGTTTGAATTAAGCCTTACTTCTAATGCCCTATTCCAATTTATTAGTTCGAATTAAGGAAGCCTTTAATTCAAGCTAATTAAAGCCTAGTGTAGCCATGGCTTTAGTTAGTTCAAATTAAGCTTCTTTAATTCGAACTAACTTGCCAGTGTGGACATAGCCAATGAGTCTATGAGTCTATAATTCTTTCTTGGGTGTTTGGCTAATGAGTTTTGCCCACATGCTCAGAGTTGAACTGACCACCATATTTGGAGTTGGGAAGAAATTTCCCTTAGGGCAGATTGGCAAAGGGTTTTTTTTTTTTTTCCTTATTTTGCTGAAAGTCTTTAAATCATCATTTTAGGAGTTTAATAACTGAGTCATAAGTTAGTGGTGTATTACAGGAGTGGGTGGGTGAAATTCTGTGGCCTTCATTGTGCAGGAGGTCAACTAGATCAGTGGTCGGCAAACCGCGGCTCGCGAGCCACAAGCGGCTCTTTAGCCCCTTGAATTTGGCTCTTCCAGGTGCGGGCCTTGTTCCCTTTAATTGCAGACTGCTGCTGCGGCCGGGCTGGGGAGATTCAAATCTCCCGCCCTGAGCATGCTCAGACAGAGCGTGCTCAGGGTGGGAGCGGCCTGGCCGAGAAGCGGCTCTGCCAGCCGTCTCTGCAGCTGCAAGCCTCCGGTCAGGTAAGGAGGCTGGGAAGGGGCTGGAGGGAGGCCTGGAGAGGGGTGGGGGGCAGTGTTCCCTCTAAGCTGCACGGGCGCGCAGCCGCGCAGCAGTGAGGGACCCCCGCGCAGCCCAGCAGCCCCCGCTGCTCCCTCCAACACCCGGGGCCGCGGCTTTGCCGCGGCACACCCGCCCTGCGCCCTGCCTCTGGGCTGGCCTTCCCCGCCCCCAGGGTGGGACAGGCAGGCTCAGGAGCGCGGGCCTGTCTGCCTGCCCCACACAGCCGGGGTTTGCTCAAACAGTCCACAAATTTTATTATCACCGTGACAGGGCAGTTGCCCCACGCTGACAGAATAAGGGTTAAGAAGAAGCCTGAGAGCAGCAGCCAATCTGGTGGGAAGGCTACTGGGCCAATCAAGATCCAGGACAGGATATAAGAGCAGACTGCAGAGACAGTCTCCTTCAGCTGGTGGAGGGAGATGGTCCTGCCTAAGCACAGGCAGAGAAAACAGCACCTGGGACAGCTCCCTGTGGGCCGCAGGGCTCTGGGGAACTTTGGGCCTGTAACATGGAGGAGATGGCTGACGGAGGGGGCCAGGACTGAGGCCGCTGGCGCTCGGAAGGAGCCAGAGTGGAGGACAGGACTGGGACTGCTGGGGCTCAGGAGGAGCCTGAAGGGTGCCTGCAAGAGGCAACAGCACAGAAGGCATGGGAGCCATGGGGAAGTGGTCCAGGGGACTTTTTGTGGACTAGGAGTTGAGGTAATGCCTGAGGAGAGTTGCATAGGGTCCCTGGGCTGGAGCCTGGAGTAGTGGGCAGGCCTGACCGCTGTTGAACAGTGGAGGACCAGCAGCAGCCACTGCAACCAAGTGTGCTGCGGGAACTGGACTTTTCTCCAGAAAGGGGGTTACCTTGAATTGTAAGTTTGCTGGAGGGCTGAGTTGCTCTGCAAAGAGCTTGAGATCCAAGGAAAGCACTGGACATTGGGGGGCAGACTTGAGCCTAATTTCCCAAATCTAACATCGCCAGGAGCACCTGCTGGAGGACTGAGCTGACAAGGACATTTCCACTTTTTGTGCCAAGGTCAGTAATAAAAAGGCTAAGTAAGATTGGTCCCAGAGTGCTCCCTGATCAACTCCACTAGTACCCTTCCTCCAGCTCAACAGTTCACTTTTCAGTATGACCCATTGTAATCTCCCCTTTAACCAGTTCCTTATTCATCTTTGTTTTTATATTAATCCCCATCTTTTCCAATTTAACTAATAATTCCATATGTGGAACTACATCAAATGCCTCATTGAAATCTAGGTAAACTAGATCCACTGCATTCCTTTTATCCAAAAAATCTTATCTTCTCAAAAAAGGAGATCAGGTTGGTCTGGCATGATCTACTTTTCTAAAGCTGTGTTATATTTTATCACGATTACCATTAACCTCAATAGCTTTAACTGCTTTCTCTTTCAAAATTTCTTTCCAAGACCTTGCATACTATTGAGGTCAATTTAACAGTCCTGTAGTTACCGGGATCACTCTTTTCCCTTTTCTTAAAAACTGAAACCATGTTAGCGATTCTCCAGTTATAGGGCACACCCTGAGTTTACAGATTTATTAAAAATCCTTGCTAACAGGCTAGCAATTTCATGTGCCAATTTCTTTAATATTCATAGAGGGAGATTATCTGGGCCTCCCTATTTAGTCCCATTAAGCAGTTCACGTTTGGCTTCTACTTCAGATGTGGTCATTTCTACCTCCCTATCCTCATGACCACTAGCCATCCTATCACTGTCCCCAAGCTCATCACCAGCCTCATTAAAAATGGAGGCAAAGCATTTGTTTAGAATTGGCCATGCCTAGAGTCTCCTTAATCTCCCCACATCCTCAGTGCTTGATGGTCCCATTTCTTCTTTCTTTCTTTTCTTCCTATTTATATGACTAGAGAACCTTTTACTATTTGTTTTAATTCCCTTTGCAAGGTCCAACTCTGCTTGACTTTTGGCCTTTCTCGCTTTTTCTCTACATTTTCTGACCTCCAAGAGAGAACCTTTCATGCTGATCCCTCCCATCTTCCACTCCTTGTAGGCTTTGTGCTTCCTCTTAATCACCTGTCTGAGATGCTTACTCACCCACTTTGGTCTACAACTCTTGTCTAGGAATTTTTCCACCTTGGAATGCAGGCCTCGTATTTCCTGCAACTTTGACTTGAAGTGATTCCAAGTCTCTTCCACCTTTACAGCCATGAGTTATTCAGTCCAGTCCACGTCCCTAACTAATTCCCTTAATTTGTTAAAGTTAGTCCTTTTGAAGTCAAAGACCCTAGTCACAGATTTTTTTGTTTATCCTTCCATTTAGTTTGAACTGAATTAGCTCATGGTTGCGCAAACCAAGGTTGTCCCCTATAACCAGCTCTTCTATGAGGTCCTCACTAATCAACAATACCAAATCTAAGATGGCATCCCCTCTCATTGGTTCAGTAACTATTTGGTGAAGGAATTCATCAGCTATCACACCCAGGAAAATCTGGGCTCTATTCAGGGGCATTACTGCCCCTAAAAAACATTCGGGTTACAGAGGCCCTAACCCACATTGCTGGCAACCCTAGTACCAACCGCCCTAAGCTGGGCTCCCTCACACTAGGCCAGGCCCCTGCTGTGTAAGCTCCTGAGACCCCCCCCCCCCCAACCCTCTCACAGCACTTATTTTGTTTTGGACCTGGCTGCCAGGGAGCCTCCAGATGTGACGTAAACAGATGCCCTGGTCTCCATTTCCTGCCCTGCTCCACCCTCGGCTACGTGCCTGGGAGCGGAGCAGTGTGGGAAATTTAAAATGTCCCCACCAGCTCTGGCTGCTTGGGGAGATTCAGGGCACTGATGGGCACATTCGGGGCTCGTGACCCCTGTGCCCTATGGCAGTGATGCCACTGGCTCTATTATTACTACTAGCACATGTCCTCCTGTCTATATCTGGGGATATAAAGTCTCCTCTAACCATAGTTCCCAGTCATATTTATTTCATTAAAATCCTTCAAGAGGTCTCTATCCATGTCCAGATCAGATCCCAGTGGTCTCTAGCACACCCCAAGCACTCTTACCCAAACTCTCTTATCAATTGCATCACTGCTAATTTCGTTACAGTCTACCTCCTCATTGGCATACAATGCCATTCCCCCTCCTTTGCCTTTATGTCTGTCTTTCCTAAAGAGCACATAGCCTTCAATACAATTCATGACTACTATGCCACCATGCTTCTGTTAACCCTATAATATCTGGTTTCACTTCTTCTACTTGTAGCTCCAGTTCCTCCATTTTATTACCCAGGCTTCTTGCGTTGGTAAACAAACATTTTCATTTTGCTGTTTGGCTGCGCTCATGTTCCTTACCTGATTTGGCACAGTCGTTCTTCTGCCAATATCGCTTATTAGACTGGTAGTTACACTACCCTTCTTATTGTCCATTCTACTCCCCACTGCTATATCCTTTATTTCATTTTCCTACCTCTCTATCAGGCTTGGAGTTTACCTGGGCATCTCTCACAAGTCCCTAGTTTAAAACTCTCAATCAGTTGCTAATCTCTTAGAAGTTTATTTCCCTCCCTAGTCAGGTGGAGAAAGAGAGAGAGAGCAATCCTCTGTCCATTAATGCTTCCCTGTGGTCATGTCTCCTCGCTGCCCTCAGCAGGTGAGGCCATCATGCCCCCTTCCTTCAGACAGGGCAAGCCCACAAACAGTCTCTGGCCCCAAGGGTGGATTTTATTATAGGTGGGGGGAGGCTATGCATCCCCACAATCTCTCCCATAGCTCCCCCAAAATCATTCTTTGCCTCCCTCCCTGCTGGGAAAGCATTAGGCAAATGGCCTGCAAATGCATTTTTTCATTGCTCTCTCTGCCTGCAGATTGCTGCAGGAGCAAGCTATCTGTGACACCAATAGACATAGCAATAGCAGCCCCTATTGGTCTCTATTAGGTGATAGGTACTCGCACAGACAGCCCAGCCCAGCCCAGCTCTGGAGGTTTCAGGGCACCAGTTAGGTTTACAGTCGTAGGCTGTTACAAATACCATGAAGGGGGTTTTGTTGTTGAGTGGCTGTCTTTAAACCAAATTTAGGGTTACACTCTTTTAGGACCTCCCCTTTTTCCCTTCTGGGGAGTTGTTGGTCCTTTCATATAATGCTTCCTCCCTTTATCAAGCAGTTGTGTCTGTGGTGTACATCCAGCTACTTCAAGTAAGTAATTTTGTTTTTTAGCTCCTTTTGCTTTTTAATATTTTTGAGGGGGCCAGAGTCTCAAACTTTATGAATTTTATTGAAGTTTGTTTACTTTTTAAAATTCTGACAGCTACACACCAGATTTGAGCCATCTTTAATTTTACCCCTTTTTTATTTGCTAATTAAAAAGCCCAAACACTTTTACTACTTTTTTAACACCTCTTTGTTTTTTGCCATGCGATGTATGCAAAACTGGATGTGATCCACAATGGGTTAAAAACAGGGATTTCCTTACCCTCCCACTGAATATTCCCAAACACCTCCCCAGTTGTCACCCTCTAGTAAAATAGAGTTATACCAATTTAGTCATTGGTTGGAACTTGGAAATGACTGAACTGAACTCACTAAGGAGAAAGGGGTTCAGATGCCAGGCCAGATTGATTCTCAGTTGAGAGCGAGGAGGAGGTGGGGGTGGGGAGGGGACAGATGCCTGAGTTACAAGCACTATTTGATTAGTCATCAGCTCTACCTTTTAACAAGGATTGGGCTGGTCAAATAGTGCTTGCAGATCTTAGTTAGACTCCATACAGACTCTTTTGTTATTTTAAGAGACCATATATAGCTGAAATCACTGATAAGAGCTAGTGCTTAGACCTGCTATGGGACAGTCAGTGTTTCTGGGGAGAGACAGCCAGCCTGCATCACCGTAAGTTCCCCCACTGAGACCTGAAATCACAAAGATCAGGTCACAGTGTGGAGGCAGGTGGCAGCAGATGGTGCCTTCTTCCCCCTTTTCCCTGGAAGGTGAACTCATGCGAAAGCACCTCTGAACTGTGGGTCTCCAGTACTGATCAAAAAGGACAACACAGTGAGTTGAGTACTGTGGAAGGAGAAAGGAGAGGCACATTAAAGGAACAGTTGTTTGTCGAACTGTGTTTAGTGACTTTGCTCCAGAATGCTAGATTTGTGACAGGGAAACATATAAATATTTCCAAGTAGGCCAAGATTTTAAAAATGTTTTAAAATCTCACATCATGATCTTGAGAGGTTATGTTGGATAGTTTCTATACTAAACATTTATGTTTTAATTAATTTTTACAAGAGCATGAGAATGGCCATACTGGATCAGACCAATGTTCATCTAGCCCAGTAACCTTGAAAGTGGCCAGTGCCTGATGCTTCAGGGAATGAGCAGAACAGGCAGTCATGGAGCTATCCATCATCCCTTGTCATCTGGTCCCACCTTCTGGCAAAAAGAGACTTCAGAGCATAGTATTCCATCCATCCTGCCCATCCCAGTTAATACCATTGATGGACCTATTCTCCCTAAATTTACCTAATTCTTTTTTGAACACTTGGCCTTCACAACATCCTCTGGCAAAGAGTTAAACAGGATGACTGTGTGTTATGGGAAGAAATGCTTCCTTTTGATTGTTTGAAACCCACTGCTTATTTTTATTGGGAGGGGACACCTAATTCTTATGTGAAATATTAAATAGCATTTCCTTATTCTCTTTTTCCATACCAGTCAAGATTTTATAGACCTCCCTCATATCTCCCCTTAATCGCTTCTTTTCCAAACTGAAAAGTCCCAGTTTTATTAAGCTCTCCTCAGATGGAAGCTGTTCCATACCCCTAATTATTTTAGTTGTTTTTCTGTATACCTTTTCCAATTCCAATATAGATTTTTTTTTTTTTTGGTGTGGCAATCTGATCTGCATGCAGTATTCAAGATGCAGAAGTACCATAGATTTCTATAGTGACACATTTTCTGACTTATTATTTATCCCCTTCCTTTCTTATTGGTTCCTAACATGCAATGAGCTTTTGTGCCACTGCACCCTGAACAGAATTGTTCAGAGAACTATCTAAAATGGACTCCAATATCTTTCTTGAGCAGTAACAGCTAAGTTAAACCCCATCATTTATATGTATAATTGGGATTCTGATTTCAAATGTGCAGTACTTTGTATTTATCAGCATTGAATTTCATCTGCCATTTGGTTGCCCAGGCACCTCATTTTGTAAGATCCCTTTGTAAAACAAAAAAACCCAGAAGGATGTAGATAAAGTGCTTCATAGGTGGCTTGCGTAGCCAACTTTTTGTGATAATCTAATAAAATGGTTATGAAATACTTTTCAGTTTTTACTATGGTGCTATACAGCCTCCTTTCACGTGCCCCCTCACACACACACACCCCTGTAAATGCCTTATACCCTCCCCCTAATTTCAATTCCTGGGGAAAACACTGGTTAAAAGACATCAAATTTGTGTTTACTACACATTGCAAGTGACCTTCCTGAAGGCACTAACCCCGATCAAATCCTTGAGGCTATGCTGTAAAATCTGGTGGCCTCCCTTGCCGGCTATTATTTCACTGATGTTGAGGGAAGATGACTGCTGTTCATTTTATTTTATTACTGTTAAGTGTAGAGTATACTTGTAGAAGGTGGTTGGGATTTTAGACACTCCCCAGCATGGGACAATGTTGTAGGAATTGGGAGATGTGCGCTACAGGTAATCTAACATGGCTGCTCCCAGCCCCACACATCACTCCTGTCTGTTATTAAAGTTCTATCCTTTCTCATTCCAGAGTGTGGTCTTCGCCTTTGAACCCTCAAGATTGTTACAAGTAGTAATGCATTTTCACTTGTCTGCCTTACTAATGCTGCTCACTAGATGGCTACGTCACTGTGTATATGCACCTAAATGTTTATATAGATAAGAATCTCAGCCACTTATAATCTGACAGCTGCTTCTCTGGCTTCTTTTTGCATGAGAAGGTTTAAAAAAAAGCCTCTGGCTAAGGCGTGGGGCTATGGATGTGGTGAAGAGGATGTCACACCCAGCGGGCCAATGAGCATTTGTCATATGGTATTAAGCCCTCCCTCCCACTTTGCTTTCCCTAAGGGAATTTCCAAAATCCATCCATGTCTGGTCCCTTTTGGGTGGGGCAGGCCCATACAACAGTCTCTGGTATTAGGGGATCAAGCACTCTTAGGGTTTAGGTGAATAGACAGTCTCGGGGAATAGGCACACACTGGCAGTGTCGACCTGGAAGGGAAGAAGAGGGGGGACACAGGCCCACCCATCTCCACTGTATCCCATCCCAGGGCCCTAGTCATGGCAGCAGGCTCAATCACGGGATCCCGACCACAACACGCTGACTCACCTACCGGCCTCAGGTCAGAGCGCCTGTGATTCAGCTCTCCTGGGCCACTTCCTACCCTCTCTCCCAGCAGTACCTGTCCAGCCTTCTCCCCCTTGGTCTCATCAGGGTAGTTCCCCACAGATAGGTTGCAGAACCCCTCTCATCTGGGGGCAGTAGGTCTGCTAGCTTGTTGTGGCTATCAGCAGATGGCAGTTCCTCCAAGTCTTGACGTGCTGGGATCTCCTCCCCATTGTCAGTGGCCTCAGAGGGGACCACCAGGTCCTTCAGGTGGGTCAGTTCAGGGGGTACCTTCAGATCCCAGGCCACAGGTAACTCCTCAAGGTCACAGGCCTGAGAGGTCTTTTCCTGGCAGCTGGTGCCCGGCCAGTCCCAGTAGCTTGGGCTGGCCAACTGGCAGGATGTGGGACAGGCTCCCACACTGCAGGCATCTCCTCCTTAGGATACTGGTCCCAGGGTCAGGGAAGCTCCTGAGCAAGGGAAGAGACATCCTTCCCCTCTGGGAGCTCAGGCCAAAATGAGCCCTCAGGCCCTCCTTTTTACTTCCTGCCCTGCCCCTTGACTTGACTGATGGTCAGGTAGTCTCTGGCTCCTCCCAGCTGCATCTGACTCCTCCCTCCTTGTCTCTCCCTGAGGAAGGCCAAGCCCCTTCACAACACTCCCACTGACACCCCAAAGCCCTCCTTATAGCACCACTGCCTGAGACATCTGTTGATCATCAGAATCTTTTCATGCCTTTGTTGTGCTGCGCTAGGGCAGGCAGAATCCCACTGAAATAGGGGTCAAAATAGGTTTGAAGGGTTGGAAAAGGAAGAAGGGGCACAACATGTGGTTACTGAAGGTGGGCAGGTAAGAAAGAAAAGAAGAGCCGCTATCAGCTCTGGTTACAGGCCTGTCTGTTTTTCTCAGCAGGGAGTCCCCAGTCATGTAGACCTGCCTTTTCCTAGTAACCATGTGACTCTCCAGCCTATGCCCAGTTCTCTCTGACTGCAAGTCATCTCCCCTACAATTCTCCTTTTCAATCCTCTGCAACCGCTCCTGGGGCTTTTATTTGATGGTAGCTCCATTGGCTCATCCACTTTTTGTATAAGACTAGTGGATCTTTTCTTCCTTACCTTCCCACCTTCAGTAACCACATGTTGTGCCCCTTCTTCCTTTTCCAACCCTTCCAACCTGTTTTTGAGCTCTATTTCTCCTTCATTGGCCATTCTTTTCCTCTGCCAGGTTCCCACAGATACATGCTTCCACTGGCCACTTTCCCCACCCAGCATTCTCCCCTCAGTTTCCATTTGCAAGTCTGGGTTTTTCCCTTCAGCCCCCTCATTCTTCTGCTCCATAAGGTCTTTTGAGGTATCTGTGACATGCTGCATCCCACGTACACCCTTGTGGTGTGATCTGGATATCATTCATGTTCACCCTTACAATGTAACCATGCATGGTCTAATACAAAGTATGTCAGGTGTAGATCCAGGGGTGTCTGTTTCACTGAGTGCTTGTGTCTCTAAATAAGTGTTCCCTCAGGGTTACCATTGGCTCAGATCTTAAATGGGGACTTGGTTAGCCCAATGATCTGAAGCCTAACCCCGACCTATAGTGGGGCATGTCTCCTGCAACATCATACATGTGTACAGATGCCAGGTCATGTCCCCAAATATGCCTCACATGGCTCAAATAGATGCAGACACACAGAACTGTATTCCCATACCCAGCAGAGGAATGCAAACAAGAACAATGGCGCTTAAGCACCTTGGCTCAGGAGGGAAAAAATCACACCCATAGCTGGACATGAAGGATTACCAGACCTCCAAAGGGGAGGGAGTTGAGAAAAACTTGCTTTAAAAAAAAAAGACTCCTTTGTCTGAGATTCTTCCCTGAATTTAATCTTCTCTGCAACACTAAGGATGGGAAACCTAACAATGGTGGCACAGGGAGGGAGGTGGAATCTGACTGCAAAACCTTTGGCGGCCAGGCCTTTGGGTAAGCGAGATAGAGACTGAAAAGTTATTTTAATGTATAATGCAACTTTTCCTTTTGATTGTGATTATGTCCTTGACTGATTACCTGATTGTATAATATCTTGACTTATATTCACTTAAAATCTTACTGTAGTCAAACATGTTTATCTAAAAGCAGGGCAAACAAACATGTTTATCTAAAAGCAGGGCAATGTTGAATGAGAATGTGTGTAAAGGCTGCTCTGAGAACAAAGCTGGTGCATATACATTTCTTTGTTAAATGGATGGATGAGTGTAAATGAGCTTGCAAGCCCCAGTGGGGGTGTACTGAGCCTTGCAAGATAGTAGTTCTCAGGGTTGCATCTGGTACGAGTGGTGTTTGCTGGGGGACCATCCCAGGAGTCAGAGTGCTCTTCCACTGGTTGAGTGTGGTTTTGTCTATACTGAAAAATCTGCATTGGTCCTCACAATCCAGTGTAGACCTGTTCAATTGATCCTGGAAATGCTCTCCGGTCAGGTCAGTAACTCCACCTCTCCAAGTGCAGTATGCTGAGTCAACGGGAGAGCCCTTCAAATTGATGCAGCTGAGTGAAGACAGCACAGTAAGTAAGAGTAACTAAGTCGACAGGAGATACGCACTCTGCTTGCCGCAGAATGTGTATCTCCCATCGACTTTGCCCTGCAATGTAGATTAGGCCTGAGTAGTGCTGATGCAACTTATTTTTGGAATGCTCATGACACACTGAACATTACTGTTATGGTAGCATGTTCCCTGCAACATCATATATATGTACAGATATAAAACTGTTATGTCATATGCCCGAGTGTATATCTCATGTCTTGAATGGAGACAGACAGACAGAGCTGTGTTTCTACACCTAGTGGAGATATGCATTCAGGAACAAAAGACTTACTACCCTAATCACCTATGAGTTCTGTGGCTCAAGGAGAAGGAATCATGCCCATTGTCAGACATGGACAATCACCTGACCCCACCGCGTGTAGAGGGAAGTGGGTAAAGCAAAGGCACCCTGGCTAGGGGCTCACTCTATGGAAATCATCTGCCATGCACCATCAGGGACTGGAACCTACTTATGGGGCAGGAAGAATCTGGCTGCGAAATCAGCAGCAGCCAAAGCTGGGTGGTAAGCTGAGTATGGAGTGTAATAGCAATCTGAGTTTGGAAGCCTGGCGGGGCTTAAGGCCCTGGGATAAGGCAGAGCAATTCTTCCTCTGCATCCGCTAGGCCCCAACTGAGGGGAAGGGCTGCCCTTTTATATCTCCCTTCCTGGCCTGCCCCCTTCCCTCCCACTTCCTGTCAGGTGGGGTGGGAGTTCGTGATCCTGGCCCCTTGTGGCCCTCTGTGTCTGTCTCTGAGGGCGGCCATATTCCTTACCCCGTACACACCCTCTCTTACCCCTGTGTTTTTAACCTCATTGCTCTGTAAAGTAGCCATGGGGGAGCTCCCCAGGACCCTTCTGGAGTAGTAGCATCAGCTTCTCCAGAACTTACTAGAACCTTCACAGCAGCTGATATAGAGCTCCGAGCATGGCAGCTCTCCCTGTCTGAGACGTTGAAGTTTGACATGGAGAACAGAAGAGTAGAACGGGATCAGGATTAGGAAACCCAGCAGGAGATGCTGCAGATCATGTGGGGTCAGTCCAATACTTTGCAGTGCCTGGTGGAGCTGCAGGAAGACAAGCGTTCAGACAGGCTCCCTCTGCAGACCACACCTCAAGTCGGGGTCATCAGCCCCAACCCCGATTAAAGAGGTGGAGAGGTAGGGTCCAATATGTTGCCTCAACACCAGGGCGGGCAGGCAGAACCATGTGACGTCCGCTTTGAGATGCATTTTCCAGTCCCTTCCCCCTACCTGAAAACTGGGTACACAAACTGAAACCTGTTTTTTATGGATGACAGAAGGGGTGAGGGGGCAGTAAGGAGTGTGGGGATGGACAGGGAGCGCACAAGGACAGCAGACACAAACATCACTGCTGCTTATTGGAAAATCGTGCTTTCAACGCTGCCCTGATGCGCAGGGCTGCATGTTGAGCTTGCACTGTAAGCCAGCCTTTGGCCTCAGCAACCCAGCCCTGAGGGAACTTTTCCCTGCACGCTTCACACAAATTACAGAGCACACAGCAAGCATGTATAAGCAGTGGTATATTTTTCTCACATAGGTCAAGCCTACTCAGTATGCCCCTCACCCTCTTCTTTAAACGCCCAAATGCACACACTGCACCATTCTGCGGCTGCTCAGCCTATGACTGAAATGCTCTTTATTGGCATCCAGGTGTCTGGTATATGGCTTCATTAGGCAGGGGAGCAAGGAGTATGCAGAATCCCCCAGATTAACTCTTGGCATCTCGCGACCCCTCCCAGCTTGGTATCATCTGCCAACTTTATAAGTTTGCTCTCAATGCCATCATCTAAGTCATTGATAAAAATGTTGAACAAAACTGGACCCAGGACACATCCCTGTGGCACCCCACTCATTATGTCCTTCCAGCCTGAATGTGAACCATTGATAACTACTCGCTGGGAGTGGTTATCTAACCAGTTTTTCACCCATCTCATAGTAGCTCCATCTAGTTCGTACCTCCCCAGTTTATTAGTGAAATGTGATGTGAGACTGTATCAAATGCCTTACTAAAGTCTAGATATTAGATATACCACTTCTACCTCTTCCCCTCTATTCACAAGGCTCCTTACCACATCATAGAAAGCTATCAAGTTGGTTTGTCATGATTTGTTTTTGACAAATCCATGCTGACAAGCTCTAAGCACCTTATTCTCCAGTGCAGGGCTGCCCACAATCTGGCCTGCGCACTGGGGTCGGGGTGGCTGGCCAAGAGACTTGGCTTGCTGCTGAAGGCACAGCCCGCACTGCTCCACGGGCCGGACTGGGCATGCGCATGGCCAGATCCAGCTCGTGTTCTGTAACTTTGACACCCCTGGACTAGAAGGAGCTGTGTGAGCACAGGAAAGTTTGCTCTTGGTATTGATTTCTAATTGGAGTCAACTTATGATGATGGGACATAGGCTGCGATTCCTGGAGGAAGGAATTGCCTTGCATGCTATTTGACACCCTCTGTGCCAGGACCAGTGTGTGTGTCTAAATAAAATAAACTTACACATAAACCATACCCACCCCCCAGGTCACTGATTTCTCCTCCAATAGAAGCCCAACCTTCATAGCCCAGGATCTACTACTGGGAGTTAAAGGGACAACAACAGAACTCCAGTGAGGAACGTGATTCTTTGGTGCTCTCATATCTGAAATGAGATTTAAAGAGATTTAAATTTTCACACAGAAACATCATAGCTCATTCACCATGCCATGGACATTCCTGCTGAAAAGGAATGCTCCAAACAGAAAAACCAGGCTTAAAAATGCACAGGAGGGATAAGGTAGCCACTGAGTTTTTAATTATTCTTGTAACAGAGGAGAGGCTGCTTCATTGGTTTCACATTTACAAGCTGGTTGGCAAAAAAAGAAAACAATATCCAGTGTAATTTCTTAGCCCTGGCAAAAAGAGACGGTTGCTTACCTGTAATTGTTGTTCTTCGAGATGTGTGCTCATGTCCATTCTGACATAGGTGCATGCACACCTCCGTGCACGGCTATCGGAAGATTTTTCCCCTCAGCAGTACCTGTAGAGCTGGCTCCGGTTTCCCTTGGAGTCCCGCGCCTGCCGCGGGATACATCAGGCGCCTGCGCCCACCAGTCCCTTCTTACTGCAGGGATGGTGGGTAGGATTGGAATGGACATGAGCACACATCTCAAAGAACGAGTTACAGGCAAGCCACCGTCTCTTCTTCGAGTGCTGCTCATGTCCATTCTGACGTAGGTGAGTCACAAGCCGTATCTGGATGGTGGGCAGAGTTACCACTGTGCCCTTCGCAGAATTGCCCTGCTGAAGCCTGCATCGTCCCTTGCTTGCTGCACTAGGGCATAATGGGGGAGAAGGTGTGAACCGACGCCCAAGTGGCCGCTCTGCAGATGTCCGCAATGGGAACCTGAGACAGGACTGCCGCTGAAGCTGCCTGCGCTCTGGTCTATGTGCCGTTATTCTGCCTGGTGGCGGCACCTTCGCGAGGGAATAACAGTGACGAATACAAGAGGAGACCCAGGATGAGACGACCCAGGGACCCTTTCTTCCTCTCCACCACCGCCATGAAGAGCTGAGTGGACCTGCAAAACGACTTAGTGCAGTCTATGTAGAAGGCCAAAGCCCTTCGTACGTCCAGTGTATGGAGGCGTCTTTCCTCAGCAGAGCTATGTGGTTTGGGGCAGAAAACTGGTAGGAAAATGTCCTGGTTATAATGATATGGTGTGACTACCTTCGGGAGGAAGGCAGGGTGGGGTCTCAACTGCACCTTATCCCTGAAGAAGACCGTATAGGGTGGTTCTGAAGCGAGAGCTCTCAATTCTGACACTCTTCTAGCAGATGTGATGGCTACTAGGAAGGCTACCTTCCACGATAATACCAGAAGTGGGCAGGATGCCAACGGTTCAAAGGGGGGACCCATCAGATGGGTCAAAACCAGGTTTAGGTCCCATGGGGGAACCAGGACTTGAACTTGAGGGTATAACCTCCCTATCCCTTTCAGGAAGCTAAGCACCATCCGGTGGGAGAAAACCGGATGCCCTTGGAGCAGCTGATGAAATGCCGAGAAGGCTGCAAGGTGGACTCGCAATGAGGCCAGGACGAGGCTGCACTGCTTCAAGTGTAGCAGGTATTCCAGGATACACTGAATTGTCCTTTTGAGTGTGAGGGTTGAAGGACTTGCAGATCTTGCAACTGTTGAAAAAGGAGCTGACCGAGTCAGAAGGCAGTTCAAGGAGTCCGTCATGGGCGGGAAGAAGGGACTGGTGGGCGCAGGGTCGGCAGCACCTGATATACCCCGCGGCAGGCGCGGGACTCCAGGGGGCGCCGAAGCTGGCCCTACGGGTACTGCTGAGGGGAAAAATCTTCCAGTAGCCATGCACGGAGGTGTGCATGCACCTATGTCAGAATGGACATGAGCAGCACTCGAGGAAGAAGCATTGCTATATAACACAGCAAATCTCTACCTACTACACTAAGTGCAAGGAAGAATTTGAGTCATTGCCCACAACGTTGTTAGCTGCACCTTACAACCCTGGGACAGGTGTGCATCTACAGCCCAATCAAAGGGGACCTGGGCAAGGCAGGAGCAAAGATTCCAGCTGGTCTGGGGTGAGGATGTGACGCTGCCAGTGACCCAGGTCTGCGAATGAGCGGCAGGGACCAGTCAGAGTGGAAGAAGCTTCTCATTTACTGATCACAAACTCTACGCCCTCTGGAAGCCAGAGGGGCTGACTCGTTTTCGATCTCTGTAGCAGGGTGAGAATCAGAAGCAAGTCCTCACCATACTCTCCGGCACACAGGACAGAACAATCCTTTCTGACCCAAGGAGCAGGGATTTCCTGACCCAATATGTCAGTACCAAAGCATCTGGTGCAAGAAGGGCAATCTTGGCTCTGGTTCTAAAGGCACAGGCCACACTCTGACTGAAGATCTTGCTCCCCAGGCACCCTGACTCATCACCTTCACAAGCTCCAAGTGTGCCAAGCTCCCTGAGCACGTTACGTCCACTGTCTCAGACTGTGCTCAGCCAGGAGCAGAGCAGCCTTCAAATGCACCTGCCAGCTGGAACTCAGCCCAGTGCAGCTCTGGCTCATCAACGTTTATAATCTGGAGGTTGGCTTGTGTTCTGCATCTACGCTGGGAACACGGCGGGGACGAGGGCCATCTGCAGGCACTAGAGTGAATGGGACTTGGGGCTGTACACAGGATCACATGGCTAACGACTGGCCTCATAACAGGCCTGCCTCTGGCAGAGAAAGTACTTTGAAAAGGGCAGTTGCAGAACCGTGTCATCAGGAGTTACAGTCTGCGCAAGTGGGTGGCTGGCCAAGGGGAAACCCAAATGCTGCCTCATAAAGACACCCTCTCCTTGTGCGGCTCACCAGTCTCACTGGCCTAAAGCATTCGTGGCAAGAATGAATCAGATCAGCCACAGCCTTACAAGGCCTCCCTGCCTACCAGCCTCCTGTCCAGCACGGCTCTGCCACACTCCAGCCACTCCGGCTCGCTTTCCTATTCCAACAGCTTACAGAGCGAGCTGCCCTTGACGGGAACAGGGATACAGTGGGAGAATGCTGGGCTGACTCCTGGCCCAGGGCCATGGCAGACAGGAACACAGCTTGGTGCAGCAAGCCTGGCTCAGCTGGGAAGGAAACCCGCTCAGGCCTCCTAGCTCGATGATCACATGACCTGTAAGCATGCTTCCCACCCAGCTAGAGACTGCGGCCTGGGTCTTGCAGGCTAGAGGAGCGATGCGTGGTGCATGTCTGGGGGTGAGGCAAGGTGGCAATTTTGACTTTCTTCACCCCATCTAGAGACTGGCCCTACAGCTCAAGGAGTCCTGGCTGGTCAGGCAGGTTTGAACCAGCACAAAGGGCCACCCGAGGCCAGGGGTGTGCAGACACTGTGACAGAGCCAGGCGGACGGGAGGAGACCTCATCGGGACGACAGCTGGGATTATGCCTGCGGAGCAAACAGCCTTTACTGGCTCATTTGGCGGTGGGCTGAAGGGATGTGAGAGCCCCGGCCCTGGCCATTTTCCCCAAGCCTCCATCACCCCCCATTTGAACTAAGGCACCACAGTGCAGGCTATCAGGGTGTCAGATCCACGCTCCTAACGGGATCCCTGCTGCAGAGCCAGCCTGGCCCACAGCACGTGGCAAACAGCCCCACCTTCAGGGGATTCCACGTTCTGCGGCCAGCTGCTTCCCCCCTCCCCCCCCCCGTGCAGGCTGGGCCTCTAGTCACTGCAACGGCAGTCCATGAAGGCATCAGTGTAGCCTGGCTCCTCCTCCTCCTGCCCCAGAACCCTTCGGTGGGGTTCCCAGGGCTACTCTGCACCCCCTCCGAAGTGCCCAAGCGGTGCTACAGGCACCCGTTCTCCTGAGATCACTAAGACCCAACTCTAGCGCCAGCATCCGCAGGGCAAGCCAGGCTGCTGGGGACCAGTCCATATGCCAGCAGGTGCTGGAGAGCGAAGCTGGGAGTGACCAGGAACACGGGAAATACCAGCACCCGGCTCTGGGGGATGGAGGGGGCGGGAGTATCTGACAGCCTGTGGCACCTACGGGACGCCAGGAGCTCGGCAGCCCCCAGCCAGGGGTGAATCAGGCACAGATTGGGCAGCGTGGCAGAAGGGTCCAGGAGCCAAGTGTTTAATTACAGCCGCTCCCTCCCCCCTGCCCCAGCCCATGTCGCAAGGGCACTGGGTGCTGAGCAGAGCCTGACGGAGCCGGCACCGCCTTCTGGGCTCACTCCTGCGACCCAGGTCTGGCAGAGCGCGGAGGCTCGCTACTCCCCACTGACTCTGGAGCTGGTGCTCCTCAGGCACAATGGCAGGAACCCTGGAGCAGAGCTGGGACAGCGGTGGGTCCTGGAGTATGCTTTCTGCCCCGTCTGCGGTGTCATGGCACACTGCCTGGAAGGGCCGGCCCGCGCTGTCCCCGCTGAGCCTGGCAGGCCAGCTCACACCACCCCTTCGATGAAGCTAGTGTCTAAGTGCACAACCAGCATGCGCAGGAAGGACATCTCCTTGCGCGTGTTCTCAAAGATGACCCGCGGGTCGTCGGACTGGCAGCGCAGACAGTTCGGGGCCATCACCATGGCCAGGTTGTTCACGTCCATCTTCGTCTTGCCCACGTTAGCCGGCCGAGCAAAGATCTGGGAGGCGAGAGGAGAGATTCAGAAGGGCAATGGGGAAAGGCTGGGACGCAGCTAGAGCCTGGGAAAGGCTCCAGCCAGAAACACTGCGGCCTCCACGTGCTGGTCCACTGCTCGGGGGCCAGGGCCGGGAACCTCGGCAGAGGCTTCACAGGGTGACGCTTGCCCTGCCCTGTGGTGACCCCGACTGGGAAGTAACACCTTGGGCTTATCAAACAGGAGGCAAGAGCCCCGAGCGATGGGGTCTGCGCCTGGGCCGCTCACCTGCAGGAAGTGTATGAGGTAGCACAGGACCAGTCTGTTGAGCTCTGGCAGAAGCTGCACCACGGCCACGGCGGCACTGGGGTTGTCGTAGCTGCTGATGCACTCTCTGTAGAACTGCTGGGGGATGACGGGTTCTTCCAGCTCCCGGTACCACAGCTTCAGCAGGGAGGCTGGGAGGGACGGCAGAAAGGGGACATGAGAACACACCCTCCCGGCCGGGATGGGACAAACACGCGAGAGGCCGCAGCAGCACAATGCAGGCCGACCCGGTGTCATGCAAACGGCACAAGGGGAGGGGAGTGAGTCGAGTGGGATATGGCTGGAGTGGCTCTTGGGAAAGGAACATGGGCTCATTACTGCCCCAGCATTCCCAGTTCTTCTGATCTCGTCACAGCTCGTGTATTTGATATTCTTCTTAAAGACCCAGCTGCTGGGCCTGGGTCCTGCAGAATCTCTTGTGGCTTACAGACGGTGGTTCTGGGCCCCCGAGAGAGGAAAGCTTGACGGGTCCATGTGTGAGCCGAGGGCTCCGCAAGCAGAAGGCAAAGAAGCGGAACGGTACAGTGATTGCGTTAAGCCAGCCGTGGGATGTCCAGGGCTGAAGGTGTTGCTGGCCACACGTGAGTTCAGATTTCATTGTCTGGCCCTGAGTTGGAGAACTGCTTTCCATCGCTCCGCAGCGCACAAAGTGCCACCGAGTGAATCACTTGGCCGCTCAGCGCTCACGGGGGTCCCGCCCTGTGGCTGCCTGCGATGGGCGTTATGGGCTGCACGGCGAGGAGATCCCTTCCTGTCCTCTATTCCCAGTACCCGCCAGGCCCAGCCCTCCCTAAATGAACATCTCTGAGGTTGATGGCTGAAGGCAGAGGCAGCCTTACCCTATCTGGGGCTCTAGGCAAAGGTCAACTGCGGGCCCCCATAGGGCAAGGGGCAGGGTGGGAGTGCCCTGCCCCAGCCTGCTCCCCACCCCCCCAGTGCTGGGGCCCTCACAGGCTGATTGGCCTGGGCCTCACCCCCCCCACAAACCCGTCCACACTGCTGGCCCTGGCCCTGGCCCTGTGTGTTCTGCAGGGCAGGAGGCAGACACAGCTTTTGGGGTAGGCAAAGGGGCCCCCTGCCGCGCGCCTGCTTTGCGAACCCTAAAAGCTGCCTCTGGCCATGGGTAACGTTTGGGAAACCAAGCAGAAAGACATAAGAATCACAACAAACGAGGAGTCCCGCATGATCATCATCTGACAAAGTGGGATTTTCTTCCACGAAAGCTCATGCGATAAATAAATGTGTTGGTCTTTACAAGTGCCCAGGACTCCGTGTTTGCTTTGCTGAATTAGACTAACACAGCTCCTCCTCTGGGCCTTCTCAAGACTCACAATGCTGGTCCTGGGGCGTGTGCTGGCTACAGCGTGAACTCAGTGTCATCCACCTAGCACAGGGTTCCCAACCCACGGCCCACGGGGCTTTTTAAAGTGGTCCACGCTCCCTTGCTGCTGGCTGTGAGCCGGGCTGCGGCCACCCGCCTCCTTTCCTCCACTGGTGCTGGGCTCCTTCCATCCGGGCAGTGGCGACGGAGGCCCCTGGCAAGGAGGGAGGGAGGCGCTGGCCAGCCCAGAGGAGCTGGGAGCAGAGCCATGGTGGAGCAGGACACCCTTGGGGGGAGGGACCCGGGCCAGAGCCGGCCTGCAGGGAACTCTGCGCTGGTTCGGGCTGAGCAGGGCCTGGCACTGCCCCCTATACACCCGGAGGAGCGGCATGGAGGGGGCTCACATCTGCCAGGGCCGGGCTTGTGTGAGACTCACAGCATCACACCGTCTGGGCCCTGTCTGGCAGCGGGGGAGGTTCTAGGTGTGGGCAGCCTTCCGTCCCTGGAGTCGGGATACATCCTGGACAGCCTTTCTTCTCTCTCTGCAGCGCCTTGGCAAGGTGCAGCCTGGGGCAAGCTGGATCGGGGCTGGGTGCGAAGGAACCGAACCGGGCCCAGCGGAACGGCCCATGGGCCAATATTCCAAATGGAATGAGCCAGACATTGTGGGGTGTCCATCCCACAGCTGCTGCAGATCAGGAAGGGAAACAGTTTCCTGCTCTGTTAAACTGTGGGGACCCAGAGCCACCCCCCAGGCTTGGGGCCTGTTCATGGGCACCCAGCCCTTTCAAAAAAAGAATTTTTTTAAAACCCTTTTTGGCTCGAGGGCCACACATATAATTTTACAACCCTGAAGGGCCACCAGTCTATTCAATTAAAATTTACTTTGAATTTAATTAATTATATTTTAATTAACCAATCAATTAAAATTTAATTTGAATTTGACTATCTACATTTTAATTAAATAGACTGGTGGCCCTTCAGGGTTGTAAAATTATATGTGTGGCCCTCGAGCCCAAAAGGTCGGGATCCACTGCTCTAGCCATTACCCAGCTGTGCCCCCTATGTGGTGCACACTGCCTGGGAAGAACACCTGACTGTGCACATCAATCTGGCCGGGCCCGCAGCTACTGGACAGCCAGCCCTCACACCTGGTATGTTGGGGTCACTGAGGTTCTTGGGGATCCTCCACTGATCCACCTGTAGCTTCAATGCGTTCACTTCATCAATGTCGCCAGGAACCCTGGAAGCAAACGCAGAAACAGCATCAGGATTGTGAGTGCAAAGGTACGGCAGAGCAGTGCGAGTATGAGACGTGGGTGTGGGACGCTCGGGCACGGGTGGGAGCCTGGAGAGGTGAGTCTGGATGCCAGAGCACTCCCTGAAATGTTTGCTCAGTAAGACGGTGCTGTTTGTTATCAAAGGCAACTTCCAACAGACCCTCAGAAATCTCTGCTCAGCTCATTAGCTCTGGCCTGCCAGCCTTTCTCAGCAGGAACTACTGGCTTCCTGATGGCAGCTCTGCGGGAATGAGTGATTTGGAGGCTGCTTTCAGGTGAGGTCACCATTTTAATTGGTTAATTTACATGTGGAACGCAACCACAATTCTTAACCCAAACTGAACAGAAGGTACCTTACAACCTCATCAAACCTCTCCTTTCTCACTGTCACCCAGGAGCAGAATGTTCCCAGGCCCACGCACCAGCTGACGCTTTCTGTTTACTGCACCAGTCTGAACAATTTAGTGATTTCAGCTCTTTATAATCAGGTTACTCTTAGAGCGTATTTTACATGGCCCTGCAATTCGCCTTTACGCAGAGGCTGTTTAGGGAGATCCCAAAGTCTGGTAATTACCAGTAACGGCTTTAAATTGTCAGTTACCAATCACACCCAAGGGAGCAGCGATAATTAGAGCCATTGCGTTAAGGTTGCTGCGAGGAGCTTGGTTACATTATATTAGAGTTCTGAGAATGGGAAAGCTACAGCTGCCCGCAGTGACTAGCCGGCTCGCTCCTGGCACGGTGTTTCAGGATGCAGACCCTGCTGTTACCTGCAGCGGTAATATGAAACCAGGAATACAAGAATTATGGTACTTTGCCTAACTCCAGCCCCAGTTTTGTTGGTACCGTGTGGCCTGTTCCCCCGTGCAGGGCCAGGACACACGGACTCAGCTGACAGAACACGCACAAAACCAGTGCAGACCCAGCCAGTCCTCTACAACTTAGGATGACTGCTGGTAATCCAAACTTTTGCCTCACGCCAGGGCTGTCCAACCACAATCACCTGATCTACTGAAAGTGCAACACCGAGCTGAGATTCACCCGCTGTCCCAAGCAGCTCAAATCGTTCATGTTGTGTCTGCAAAAGAAACCTCTGCCGCCCGCTAAAAGGACCCGGGCCTCTTTGAGGAACAGCTGGCAGCATCTGCCTGACCCGCCCACACGGTGCTGAGCCTGGTGTGGGGGCGGCTGGGGTTTCAATGGTGCACAGAAGCGAGGCTGGGCCGAGAGCGGGGGTTCGGGATAGCTGTGCAGAACAGCCACCGTGGCAACAGCCAGTGGGGTCTGCAGTACTGGGGAGGTGATTGGATGGTGGGGATACCTCCTGCTTCTTCCCGCCCCTCTGACTGCTCTGCCGCGCTCCTCAGTCAGCTAGCCATCAGCCACGGAGCTCACCTGAATATTCCTTCAGTCTGTTCTCCACCCAGAGCCAGAACTTGCTGCGACAACTGGGTTTGTACCCAAGGCAGCCTGCTATCCGGACAGGTGTCCTGCTGCCGTGCCATGATTTCCTCCAAAGAGCTGCCGAACAGCGACGGCGTCACAATGGCACTTCTGGCGTGCGCGATCTCCTCCACTGTTGGTTTACGGAGGCCCTGTGGGCAGAGAAGACATCAGTGGCCTCATGCTATAATGGTGCATCTCTGGGAGATGGGCCACGTGCAGACAGAGGCGGCAAGGAGCCCGGCGCACACGCGTCACGTGGCAGATGACAGGACGGCCTGAGCACCATGTGCTCATGAGAACAGACTTCCCGTTGTGCAAACGGCACATGCAGGGCTCAGGGGCTCCGATACGCTGGGCACCAGAGCAGTGGGGAGGGGCTGTCTGGAGGTGGGGGCGGGGGGTGGATTTTGGAGATGATCTAGGTTTACTCTCGCCATATTCTGACCCTCTCGGCCTGGGAACTATTCCCCTTTTCCCTCTGCCCCTCATGGCCCCACTGAGCTGTGGGCACAGTGCAGCTGCAGGGCCAGCAGGGGGCGGACGTTCACTACACTGGCTGTGTCCTTCAGTCCCGGGCGATGGCCGGGGAGAACAGCCATTTCAAACAGGCGACAGCCATTCCCAGAGCTTTGGACGGCCGCCCATCCTCACACGCAGAAGCCTGATTTTCAGGGGTGCTGGGCACTTCCAAAAACCAGTCACCGGGTGGCTTAAGCCGGACACCCAAAATCCAAAGCACCCAAACCCCATGGACAAAGAAACTGACTTAATTTCACACCAGAGACATGGTAGGTGAGGTCCTGTCTTTTAATGTTCATTTCACACAGTAAATGAGGAAACAAAACAACCTCCAGCCCAGCGGTACACAGACCTCAGGAGCCAAATTCCAAAGGGGGAGCCGTGTTAGTCTACTGTAGAAAGACAACAGAGTCCTGGGGCACTTTTAAAGACTAACAGATTTATTTATCACATGAGTTTTCGTGGGATTTTCGAAAGCTCATGCGATAAATAAATCTGTTAGTCTTTAAAAGTGCCACAGGACTCTGTTGTCTCTCAGGAGCCAAATTAGAGATCCCCATTCCCCAGAAGAGCCAGAGTTGAGTGAATTCGATGCTTCGTGTGTTAGGTCACGTCTACGCTGACGGCAGCATATTCGCCGCTGTCAGATCCATCTTTCCAGGTTGACTTAGTGGTCAGTTACGACCCGCTAAGTGGATCTGGAAATCAGCTTAATAAGAGCACTGTAAGTGGCGTAGTGCTGCGTTCACAGGATCGCATTCCCCATCGGAGCAGCACAGCGAAGATGCCCACGCTAAAGGAGAATCAGGAAGTCAACGGGACCTGCACAGCTACTCTGCGTAGTTTGCGTCCTCCCATCAACTGCCACCGAATTTCCTCACCAGCGTAGACCTGGCCTTAGACTCTCACAGCAAAGTGACTGAGTATTATTATTTTATCAACTGCGTAACAATATTCGGAAAATGTCCTGGTCGGTTAATAATTAAATCACGGGGCGTTTCAATATCACTTGCCGCAAGGAGCCACTCGCAAGCCTCACTTCGAGCGTCGCTGCTCCAAGCTACACCCTGGAGACCCGTGGACAGTGCAGAACATGCCTGTCCTGGGGGCTGGGCCCCTGCTACACCCGACAGATATTTCAGCGCCTCCTCTCACGCTGCACGGAGCCCTTCCCACAGGGACTGACGAAAATGAGACAAAATCCATCCCCTAAGGCAGTGTGTGCTGGAACCCTCTTACTGCCAGTCGGATACGCACAGGGCTCCGTGGGGGTGGAGGAAGTACAGAGATCCTGGCCCCATCCTCCCCTTGACTTGCTTGGAAATGCAGCTGCCAAGCCAGCCGCACAGTTTCCTCGCCCTCAGCTGAGTTGAGGACCATCTGCCCACGGGATAGGAGCTCTTTCTCCTCCCAGGAAAAGCTGAACACTGCATGCCACGAATACTGTCCCAAGGGAGCTGCCCTCTGAGCACTGTGCGCTCCCTGCCAGGAACCCCCGGGATGGGCACTAGCGAGTAGAGCAGAGTCTGGGAGTCGGCTATACTCTGAGTGACCTTGCGTCTTGCAGCCCACCTCCGACAGGGACATGCACCGGGTGGTGTTCATGTCTAACCGCGTAGAGCCCCTGGGTGCTGGGAAGGGCGATGTGAGCCGGTGGAGCAAGGCCTCTAGAGCAGAGCAGACACCTCACCTTCTTGCCGCCAGTGACCGCCACCTTCTGCAGCTTCCGGTAACAGAACCTGGCATATGTGCTGATGGGCAAACCTAGTGGGGGGATAGAGAGAGATGGGTCAGCCCCCCAAGGAAAAATGCTCTGTCCCTCCCGGAGAGCTGGGCTGTGCAGCACACACCTGAGTCTATGGCTCACCTCCCCAAGAGCTCTGAAAACGAACCCATTACATTTGGGCAGGGTATGCGTTTGCAACATCACAGCCCACCTCCCCCATCTCTGAGCGAGAGTCTGCCGGGCATCGTTCCCTTGCTGGACAGTGAGATTAATGAGCCCCCCAGTCCTGCAGGTGCTTTGGGGGAGATCTCTTTTACACAGCTCTTCCCAGCTGGAATAACCTAGCTGCCTCTGCACTGCATTCAGCCCAGCGTCCTGCCGCTTCCTGGCCCCGGGACAGCTCCAGCCCCTGCGGCTCGTGGTGCTCCGTGGCCTGGCTCTGAGATGCAGATCTGCACCATGCACCCACTGGATGGCTCCCAGTGCTCCAAGCACTAACTGCCACCCCTCCGTCCAGCTGCTCCCAGCCAGTTCTGAACGCCCCATCTGAGCGCAGGCGAGCGGTGTCTGGCAGGCACCAGCCTGGCTGAGCTTTGTGCGCTGACAGTGCGTGTCCCACCAAAGGAGCTCTGCCACACCCGCTCATTCTCTGAGTGCCCGGCGTGCGTCACAGGCCAGGGACATGGAGATGGCACCACATTGCCTGGAGCAGCCACTGGCCAACACAGAGGCTGGGCAGAGGGTCTTGCCGCAGGAGAACACAGCTCTCAGTAGCCTGGGCCTAGATTAAGCACAACAAACAAGGAGTCTGGTGGCACTCAAAGACGAACACATTTATTTATCGCATGAACTTCTGTGGGAGAAGTGCCAGTCACTTCGCCAGTCAATGTTTCAAGCGTCAGGACTCCTTGTTTGTTGTGCTGAACTAGACTAACACGGCCACCCCTTTGGAGATTAAGCACAGGTATCATTACATGCAGTGGGACAGATGGATCCCTTCCATTGCCCGGCTCTTGACTTCACATCTCTCGTCGCTAGGAACCAGCTGCATCTATATGGGGCCCGGTCAGCACATGCACTTGGCCTGGGAGCCGCCTTTGAGGCCTTCGCCATGGAGCAGAGGATTTGTTTACAGAAGTGGGTGTGGGTTAGAAATATATTTTTATTGTCAACAGAAAAAAGGAGCTATTCTGTAATTGGATTTTCCTAACTTGTTTCCCTACCAATGAAGGAACCAAGGCATTTGGGAAAGATGATAATCTGTACTGATTAATTTAACCCAGGTAAGTGACATGAGACTAACAACAAAGGGTTTTTCTTGTATGGCTTCAGAGCTGAGTAGACACTGCGTGCAATAAAACCTCCCTGAATATTCATCTGTCGTTTTAAATTTGCTCTGTAGCCCACTGATGTTGCTTTCGGCAAATATTCTCGTAAACGAGTTTTACTGGGGTGAAGACACTCAGTGTGAATTCTAAACCCAAACATTCACAGACAATGAATTACAAAGCTCGCAAACAACAGGGCATGCTGCAAATTGTGGCTTTCACACTGAAAGGTGCAATCCGAAGTTGCACACAGAAACAAGGCCCGTCTCACAGGTCACCCAGGCATGAATTGTAAATTTCCAGTGTGCACCATTTGCCAAAGGCCAAGAATTATTCACTGGAGAAATTAGAGAATAATTTCAACCTGCAAATAAGCTTGCAAGTGTTCCCCATTTGCTCATGGGCACTTCACATGCAGGACCGGGGAAGACATGGAACATCTCACGGGGCGTGCCGGGGGCCTGAGCGCTGGTAACTCGCGCAGCGCCTGGTGACAAGGATCAAGAAGCAGACTCCCATGGGACAGCCCAAGTTGGCCCTTCTTCTGGTTGCATGGAATATGCCTCAAGGCACCCCAAGCATGTACTCCCCACGTGTGCCCAAGCCCCGAATTATTTCTTAGCAGCGTCCATTGATCTCCTTGTGCCTAGAGCATCGCCTCCAGCCAAGGGGGAAGAGGCCGGTCAGTGACCCTCTAGCTTCCCTCGTACTGGTTTGGACTTGTCTGTGGAGGGTGGGCAGTGGGAGATGGGAATGACCACACGTCTTGAAGAGCCTCGGTTCCAGTAAGGAAGGAAGGGCCATTTCTCCTTGGAGTGCTGTTCCCGCTGTGTGCTCCGCAGGGGGGACCTGGGAGCCAGGAGGAGCTGTGTGGGGGGGGTGTCTGCGGTACAGCCTGGCCATGGTGTCCTGTGTCCTGGGATTGGGCAGTGGTTCTCATCCGGCCACAAATGTCATTGTCACAATAACTGGCCACCAATTTCTCAGCTCCTAAAAAACGTTAAGGACTACAAATCACTGCCTGTTTAAAGCGACCATTTAGTGCAACGCAAATGAAGAAAAACCCCGTTAAAACCAGCTCCAAAGTTCCAATGCATGTCGAGCTCACGCGACTCTAAACTAATGCGACTTCTGGGGCTGAAGAACGGACACTAACTTGTACTGTCTGGCTTCAGGTTAGTGGTCGCCAGTATCGTCAGACCACTCACATTTGTGTCTGCAAGGCTGCCTCCGTGCTGCTCCCCTGACTGCACCCGGGAAACTGCAGGAGTCCTGTAGTCCTGTCCGCTTCACCTGGGTCCCAAGGCAGTGGACCCCTTCTGCAGCCAGAGGGACAGGAGCTCAGTGCTCCCCTTCCTCTGGCTCCAGCAGGGACCCCAGCATCTATGGACCCAAGTGGAGCGCTTTGTTCTGCTTCCTGCTACAGCCAGGGGAAGAGAAGTGCTGTCTCCCATCCCCTTGGCTGCACTAAGGAGACTGCACACTCATGTAGCCTGTTGTGACGCGCTCTGCCTGGGTCCTTAAGGCAGCGGGACCCTTCCACAGCCAGCAGGAGTGGAGTGACAGGCCATTTTGAAAGCCCTTGTGGGCCACGGGTTGGGAACCACAGGCGTAGTGAACATGTGGTTGGAAATCCACCCTGGGCAAGAGAGGACTTGCCAGGACACATCTACCAGTGAGAACGACGTGGCGGCTTGCACTCGTGGAGAGGGTGCCGTGACGCTGGACTGGTTGCAGCATTCATGGATGCACCCAGAGGCCCCTTTGGAGATTTGTTGTGAGGAGAGAGAAAGAAGCTTGGACTGGTTAGCGATGATCACAAAGAGCTTCAGTGATGTGCAAAAAGGACGAGTTTTGTGACGGTCGACTGCCAGTGCTCGGCAGACATCAAGGGAATGCAAGGTCTGGTCAGCAGGACGCATTGATCTAGCTGGAATTCCAACACCACTTTTGGGAGGAATTTAGGTTGCAGCCATAAGAACACCTTATCCTTCGGTAATATTGGGGGAGAATCTGTCACCGTGGCCACGGGTGCACTGACTCTCTGGCTGAGGGAAGAGCCACCAAGAATCTCACTTTCCGCGAGGCATGGGAGAAGGAGAAGTTAGCAGTGGCTCAAAGGATGGCAAGCAGAAGAAGGTCCCATGGGGTGGGCTTCAGAACTGGTGGAAAAGCGCTGAGCAAACCCTCACAAAGCGCACGGTGGCGGATGCATAAATACCGAGGCCTCGTCCATGGGGGAGAGACAGCTCTGCCAGGCTCACTCAAACACAACTGAGGGCCAGGCACGATGCCATGAGGGTGAGGAGGTAGTGAGGGGATTCAGTGAGCTATGGCGGTGGCGAGCCCATGCTATGAACCATTTCCATGTAGCTGGGTAGCAGACTGGGATGGAGTCTCTCCTGCTTGGAGACAAAGCACTCGGAGCAGAGGGGCCGTGCCAAGCAGGTGCAGGTTCCATATGTGCAAGGTGGGAAGGACAGAGGCGAAATGTGATGTGTGGTCGTGACGAGAGCTGTCAGTGCTGTGTGGGAGAAAGGCCTTCGCCGTGACGGATTCGAGCCACGCTCCAGTAACGAGTATCATCTGCGTAGGTATCAGCACCTGCTTTTCCTCACTGATGCAGATACCTAGAGATGCCAGGAGACCGTGAAGAGAGATGATCGCATAGAGACTCCACCGGGAGTCACTTGTCAAGGTAGGGAATTCGGAGTAGCCAGGGCGGTGCACCTTGTCCCAACCAGCCAAACCAGCTCCCAAGACAACATGGGGCACCAGAAATGGTGTCGCTGGAGGTTTGCAGGACTCAATTTGCATGTCAGAACTGAGGCTTTGCCTGCTGCTGGGAGGGGGTGGAGGTGCTGGCAGAGGTGGGGAAGCATTGCTGTTTTGGGGGCCCTGCTGGCCAGGTAGGCAGCATGTGGATACTGGCTGAAAAGCTATTTCTGCTGCCTGTGTTTCGGGGCTGAGACATACACACCAGAGGGCTGTCGTGTGGCTCTGGAGTCCTTCAGTGACTGGAGGGACCTGTCCATATTCAGAGGGAAGTTTGTTTTCATCAAGGAGGTCCTCGCCCATATTTCGGACCTCCCTGGGAAAGCTGCGCTCGGGAACGGTCTGCAATGGAGACCTGCTCTTGTGAGTTTTTACTCTCATGATGGGACATGTCCTGGGCGTCCAGACCCGCTGGTTCTGGGGCATGTGCAGCATGCAAAGGGGCTCATAGCTGGTGACAGCTGCTGTCCAGGGAAGTCTCCCAGGCCTGGATCTGAGAGCACACTTGGTCCCACGCTGCATGGGGGCCCCCCCATCCTTGATTTTTGCTCTCCCCTGCCTTGTTGGGGTCCCTGCCTCCTCCTCTCAGGCCTCGCTGCCAGCCCCTCCCCCCCCCCCCCAGCTCCCACCCCGCACGCCTCCCCAACCCACTTACTCCCTCCCAGCCCCTCACCTCTGCTGGCTGGTGGCCCAAAGCTGCTCCCACCCTGGCCCTCGTGCATGTGCCCCAGGGGTGGGGGGGCAGCCGGGAGATTTACAAGCTGCCCCAGCCCAGCCCCAGCTCCCGGTATCCACTTTCCCCTGCACATGGAGCCCTGGCAAATGTCCGGGTGCCCCGTAGCTAAGACCACTTATGTTAGCCCTCCTAGGTAATAAGAAGATGTTTGAAATCTAGCGTAAAGGCTCTATTTGTTGTACATCAGCATGTTTAATGGTTATCTCAACTAATGAGAAGGCGCCTTTCTTCTGAAAATAACTGAAGTACAAATGGAAAAGTTGATTAAAATGGTTGATTGAAAATGGATGATTTAAATTGAGGCCTTCCACTTGGTGCTTTAGATCCCCCCACCATGGCTGGAACAAGGCCACTCTGGGCACCCACACCACAGGCCAGTGGGAAGAGCTGCAATCTACTCCTTGTAAAGCACATACCAGCTGGTGCCTGATTCATACTAGCTGTACAGAAGGTTTAACTCCCCAGGCTGACAGACCATGCACGTCTAGCCTTCACATTTTGCCCCTCGTTACCTTCATCCTCCGTGTTTTGCTTCCTCTTTTTCCTGGATTTTGAGTTCTTCTTGTTTTTCAGATCCAGAAGTTCCTTAATGCGCTGGGCAACTGAAAATCCAAAGCATTGTTAAGTGAGTTACCTCAAAGCAGACTGACCACACTCTGCCTTCTTCCCCAGACACATGGATACTCTGACACACCATCAGACAGCTGACGACCAACGACTGCAAGAGGCCAGAACTGCCCATAGACCGCAGCTAAAACAGCCAGCTCTGGTGCTCCATGAGAGGCAGGCTGGCCTCATCCGTCAGGGAAAGGATGCTATGAAAGCTGGAAGCCATGGCTGGGGAGATGGCGAAGGGGAACCGCAGGAGTTTCTAAGACTCTTGTGTCAGTGACATCAGCAGCTCCAGGAGGAACAGGGCTGGGAGCGCAGAGAGAATGTCACAGGAGTCCACTGAACAGCCAGGACACTGGACGGGTGGATCCAGAATTTCAAATCTCCCAGACCAGCTGCACACTGACCCTGGCCACACACCACTCCAACAGCTGCTAGCGATCCCACAGCCCCTTGCAGCACCAGAGGCTGGGAAATGAGGCCTCCTGATTTGTTTCTGCCCGACAATCTCCGGCTGGGGGGAAGCTCAGAGAAGCTCCACTCATGGGAGGAAACACTAGTATTCACTCCGTCTAAGAAGGTATTTATGAGGAGCAAAGGCTTTAGGTGAGGATGGAGTTCCTATTCCACGAGAGTCTCTCTCAGAAAATTCTCAGGGACTGAAATTTCCACACCTTGATCTCAGACCACAGGGGAACCACTAGAGAGGTTTGAGTTGTCTTTCTGCAGCCATTTTGCATTAGTCGAGTGTGGGGAATAGTCTTTACACCCAAAACATTTCTGTCCTCACAGAACGTCCCAGGCTAGCCCACCATGCACCTGTGTTCTTCAAGCAGCTGCGTGTGCACGGGACAGAGGAGGGCAGGAGGCAAAAGTGAAGGTCGTCACAGCTGCACCAGCCATCCCCTGGAACCCGAGACCAGTGTCCGCAGTGCGTGCAGCACAGGGTTTCTGCAGGGAGGAATTTCATCAGCAGCCCTGGGCCGAGGATCTCCCCTGACATCAGTGGCCTCCTGGCTATTCTGCACAGCTTGCAAACACCCCTAATCCAGTACAGGATTTGTCTTTCTACAATAGACTAACACGGCTACCCCTTTGGAATTTGACCCCTAATCCAGTACAGGACGGCCCTGCACATCAACACTGGTCCGCTGACTTCAGCGGGCCTTGCGCCTCTCCAGCTTTGGCTGTGGGGTCCCAGTGGCAGCCCTTCATTTAACCCTGGGGTACAGCCTGACCTCTTCAGAGGTCTGACAGCACCTTAACCAGCCAACTCTACTGGACAATTACAAAGGCAGTTTCTGCTCTTACCTGGTTCAGTCTCATCCACCAAGTGTAACCTAGAAAACTGCCTTGTCTAAACCAGCGACCACTGGGAGCAGTGTGGTCTGGTGCTCAGAACACAGGAGATGGGGCTCAGAGCCTGACACTGACCCTGTGTTTTGTGGGCAAGGCACAGTCTCCAGGAGAACACCTCCCAGGAGAAACAATTCGTCCACGTGTCTCCTGTGCTGCGAAGAGACTGGGCAGAAACCCTGCTCCTGAACACTGAGGAAGTGCCTTCAAATCCATGTAAGTATCTTCACTGTTAGCAAGAAGGAGTTCTGGGCGGGGCTCTGAGTCTGTCTCACTGTGGAGATACAGCAGGAGGGGCTGAGGCACTGCAAGGGAGGCTGGCCTCTGTAGCCGTGGTTCCCTCCGCGTCTTGTCTCTCCAGGCGCTAACACACGACACATACCAGCTCCGTATTCCTGTATTCTCACCCAATGCATGCCAGTGCCCTAGGCTGAGCAGTCTGTCCCACCTCGCAGCTGGCTGTGGCCTTCCCCAGACTGGAAGAAGAGCTGTGTGCGGCTCGAAAGGTTGTCTCCCCCCTGCAGGAACTAGTTCAATAATAGACATCGCCTCCCTCACCTTGTGTCTCTAACCTCCTGGGACCAACATGGCTCCAGCTACCCAGCGTACACTGGGAGGCCAGTCAGCAGCTGCTCTGCATGATGGAAGGAATCGCTTCCTACCTCTCTTCCCAGAATGCAACCTCCTCGGCACTGACACGAATTAAAGAAATACCCACTTGCCTGTGAGCGCTTACGAGGTGCTCTCGGCACAGCCGCGGCAGCTCCCTGGAAATGGCACAGGCCAAACGTATTTGGGAACGCTGTTACCTTCTGCCCACCTGTTAATAGCAATATGGCTGCAAACCTCCCTGGAGTTCGAGAATAACGTTTTACCAGCATTATTAATATTAATAATACAGCAGGGTTACTGCCCCTCCACATCTCTTCCCTGGCCTCCTGCACAATGCAAATAATTGTGACCTTCCCTTTTAGCCTCTGATTCAGGGGGTACTCCACAAAATACAGTCCAAATCCACCTTTCAGATACCCGTGTAAATGTGCAGTCCAGTGGAGTCACTCCAGATTAACACCAGTGTAGGGGAGAGGGGAGTCCGTCCCCCTCGAATTACGTATAACCTGGGTGCTGCCCAAATAAGCAGACAGTACCCGGAAAGAGCAGAACATTGACATGGCCCACACACGATGGTGAATTTCAGCACCGGTAAACAGTTGCCCTGACCTGTGAGCACTTACTGTTTTCATCATTGACCTGGTCGAGATGGCGGTAGATGTATCCTTCCAGGTAAGACTGAAACTTCGGGGATGGGGAGAAAAAGGCCAGACTGATGGCCATGAGTTCCCAGCCCCGCGCCAGGCTCCGGTAACACACATTGTCGGTGGTCTGCCTGATCAGCTGTATGTACAGCTCATCCCGTAAGCCCTGCATGCTCCAGCACTTGGTGACGGTGACCAAAGCCACATGATTTTGGTCCATGCGGGCCTGGCGGTCTCCCATGTAGATCTGCACCAGTTTAAACATCTCACATGCTTCCTTTTTAATGGTATGGTTGCTGGTGATGAGCATCGGCTTTCTGATGGAGCCCCCGTTCCAGGAGAGCATGTTGGAGAGGGAGAGGCGTCGTCGGAAGATGCCCTGTGTGTGCAGGTTCAGGTTTTTGGAAGCCCAGTCTGCCATGCTGCTCTGAGAGATGGGCTTCCGCAATGTGCTGTACACAAACCGACAGCCCGTGACGACGCCCGGCTGGCTGCTCTTCTCCTGCGTGAAGTCTGACTCCATTGTTCCAGTCTGCAACGGAGAACAGACAAGTCACATTCCAGGGCCGCTCAGCGGAGTCCTTACCCGCGTGGGGGACGCAAACAGCGTCAGCCACCCAAGCACCAGGAACAACAGTCCTGAGCAGTATCTGGGACGCAAGTTGCTGCTGGGGTCTGCACTCCTGCGACTGCCTACAGAGGTGCATGTTTAGGGGCACCCCCCTGCCCCTTTGCAGGTATGGGGAAATGGAGCTTGTCCCCAGCACTGGCCCAGGGCTCCAGGGGCCAACCCGGAGAGTGGGAGCTCTCAGCCACGCTCTGCTGTGGTGGCCTGAGCAGGGCAGGGATCTGCACTCCTCACAGCCCTCAGCTCCCATGCTGGGGACCAGCGGAGCCACGAGCTGCAGGGTGCTCAGGAGCATAGCTCCCAGTTCCTTGTCCCTGCTGCCTCTGCAGCTGCTCCTGCCCTGCCCAGCCTACCCGCAGTATTTGCCACGCTCTGAGCAACCATCAGCCTTTGGGAGTGTTCAAAGCAGGGTACCTCTGGGGGCCGTATCTGGAGAACACCTGCACCAAGTGATCCCCAGTCCACATCACACGTGCCAGGGCAGCAGTTTCCGGCCAGTCTTATCAAGGCACGTAGATTTCCTCCACGTTCCTCCCTGGGCATCTCCAGGCTCTGCCTCCGCGGCACCAGCCCCTTTGCATTCCTAGATAAAATGCTCCTTAGCTCCCCCTTGGCAGCCGCACCCCAGTTCTGTTCTCCCCATGGCCAGCACACACTCCTCCTTCCCCCAGCAGCCTGTGAACCCCAGCCCCTCGCCCTCCTCCCCTTCAAAGCCCGTTTCCCACCTCACGGCCCCTGTTGTCCACACAGGAGCCTTTTGCCTTTGGCTGGCTCATGTCAGGTCCTGCCTGTGGCCCCAATAAGCTACGTGTGGAGGGCTCTAGTTCAGTTCAGCATCATGCCTGAGGCCATGGCAGTCCCGGACGACTGCCAGCAACTGCACTTCAGACAAGCAAGTTTCCCGGGCCTTTGTCTGCATTTCCTTGGCTCCTGCAGCCTCCCTATGGCCGCAGCCACCCCTGGGTGGGAAAGGCCGGGCCACACATCTCTGAGGGGCCTGGGGGAGCAAGGAGGCTACATAATCCCACAGCTGGCAGGTTCCCTGGGAGGAGACGCTGGGCTGTCTGCAGGAGGAGGAGATGCGCTCCTATCTCCCTGCAGGCCAGCGAGGACCATCTGAGAGCAAATCTAACCTGCAGCAACAGCACAGGGAGACTGACCCCAATGGCAGATGGACGTGCGCTCCCCACCCAGGGCTCGCCTGGCATGGGGCTACACCGAGTCGGCAGCTCTCTCTCCTGACGGCTCTCACTGCCATGGGTGCAGCCACAGGGCTCTGAGAGAATTGGCATTCGGTCTGCTACCTACCTAGAGCCTCCAAGGTGCATGCAGACAGACTCAGGGAGGACCGAGTTAGCCTCGGGAGCCCTTCCATTGGGGCTTGTTCCACTAGCCCAGGCGCGCTGGGTCGCGGGAGATCATTTCATGTGTACGATCAAAGCTGCCACCAAAGGCCACTCCCCCCGCCGACGCCGTGACACCCCAGCTCACAGGGAACCCACTCACCCTGGCACAGCAAATAGGCCCTCAGCCTCCTTCCACTCCCCCAAACAGCGGGGTCTCAGCATGGGCAAAGCTCCATAGCTCGGGGCAATTTCACACTGGGTGGCAGGAAGTCCCAGAGCCCAGGGACCGCTCCGAGAATGCCCTGCTGCTGCCCCACTCCTGCTGGTGAGCATGGCATCATTCCACAGGGGAGATCTCTCTCGGGTTGGCCACTTGGGGCTTTATAAATAAAAGCCAGCCCTACACCTCTACCTGGAACCGGAGAGGTGTCCTGTGCTCTCAACAGCTGCACCATTTCTGCCCCCAGCTTCTGGGCCAGCGCAAGACGTGGCCTCATGTGGCACATCGTGTTGCTCTGACACTGAAGTGCAAAGCCCTGGGTGAAGTTAGTGAGAGCCACGTCCAAAACACAAGTCCCCTCCTGTGCAGCCACGTGCCCATGCCACAGAAGACGCCCGAGTGGGATCAGTCAGACAGGAAAGACGCAGACAGCAGCCTCACCACCTAACCACAGCCACGCCAGCCACGCCTCGTGATCCAGGATATGGAAGGCAGCTACTGTTAGGAGACAAACACAGACGAGCAGAAGAGGAGACGTCTCTAACCCAGATCGGGAATGTAGTGTGGCTGACGAGCCACGGGCACCGAAGGCAGCTGAATACTGAAAGATTTGTCTTGTCACAACCGTCTCAATAATCTAGAAGGGAAGGTGCAACTTGGGGCAATAGCTGGCTACTTTGTCAATGTCAAGGGATGTTTTCTTGAGCAACAGATAACCATCGGCCGTCTCCAAGGCTGGTAGCACCCTGCCCTGCTCAACAGATTGCCAGCAAACCAGGACCAGCCCTTTCCTCGCTGGCCCTCCCCAGCCAAAAACAGGCTGTGCCCACAGATCTCCTGACAGGTCCAGCACCTCCGTGAGTGACACTGAGCAGGTTGTCCCTCTGTCCCCCTAAGATCCTGCTCCACTATTACGGAAGTGGAGATTTTGGCCCAAATCTGAACGATTTTCTCCACAAAACTTCTAGAAATTTCATTGAAGTGGGAAGAACTGAAGTCAGCTGTTGACAGAGCAATGCACATCTGAAAACAAACTGCAGGTGCCAATAGTGAGGGCAGAGCACCTCTTTTTCCCAGAAATCTTTTATCTGCTTGTATTCGCAGGAGAAATTCAGTTCTTGTCACCCCTGTTTTTACTGGCCGACTCTATGGACATATAGAGAATTAGTACAATTATGTAACCACAAATCCCAAGAAAATGAAATATAATCACTACCAGACAGAAGAGGAGGTTTTTATTCAGACTGTTCAGAATTCCTCTTTTTGGTGGAGGAGAATGCTTGTTATTGCATTTTCAGCTCAAACACCCAACAGACAGTTGTAAGAAAAGATCTCTTTGTTAGAATTCAGAGAGGCAGCCGTCAGTCTATTTCAGCAAAACAAACAAGAACTCCTTGTTTGTTTTGTTAGATTCGAAACCCACACACCCAGTGCTAAGAAAATTCCCAGTCTTTTCTCTGAATTCTCCAAGGAGACCTCAGTCTCCTGATATTTTTAAAGATAAAAAACAAACACAAAGAACATTTTAAGGAGCGCTTTTTTTTTTCTTGCATCAAAAAGCAGCAATAAAGCCACACATTTTTTTCTTTGCAGTCACCTGCCTTCAATCCCCTTTAACTTTCTTGTCTTTGTCCTCTTCTGCTTCCCCCACTACCTCTCTAATTGATCCTTCGGAGAACCTCCCTCCTCCTCCCCACTCCATCTCTCTGTGGGGATTCATCTCTGGCCTCCTCTTTGCCTTTCACACCTAATCTTTGGGCAATTTGATTCACAAACACAAACTCAGCCACCATCTCTATAGAGAAGACTCAAAATCCACCTCTACTCCAGATCTGCTTCCTTCTGTCCCAGATTTCAACCTGCCTTTCTGACGTTGCCTCATGGGAATCCAGACATCAGATGAAGCTCAACATGGCCAAAAGAGATCTGGCAATCTTCTCTTAGCACATTCCTCCTGTTGGTTGCCACAGACGGCCCTGCCACCCTCCCTGAGCCACAGGCCTGCAATCTGGGCATCTTCTTTGACTTGGCTTTCTCTCTAGATCATCATGCTCAGGCTTGGCTCCTCTCTTTGGCCTCAACAAACCCCATCGCATCCCACTTCCATCCAGCCAGAATGCTGTTACAGAGCCCATGTCACCCTCTTTGCATCCCTCCACTGGCTCCCTCTTCTCCATTACACCTGATACAGACTCCTTGCCATCGCTTTCACAGCTCGTCACAAACTGTCCCTCTCTCACATGTCAGCCCTGAGCTCCCCTCTGCCCATAATGCCAGCCTTTTCCACTTGTTGGGTACATTTTCGAACAAGCATCTTCCTGCTTTCTTCCCTGCTGCCCCTCCCACACAAACCCTCCAAGGCCCTCACTTTCCTTCAAATCCCTCTTTCAAGCTCTCCTTGGCCATAAGATCTGCAAGTTAGGCAGCTGATGGGCTGAGACTGCTGGCTATCACACTGACCAACATCACCTCCCTGTTTCCTTGTGCTTCCCAGTACGTATCCACCTGTTCTCTTAGGCCGTGGACTATAAGCTCCTTGGGGCAGGGGCCATATTTTGATCTGCATCTGTACAGCGCCTAGCACAATGGGGTCCTGGTTCATGACACCACAATACAAGTAAGTCAATCAAGTCAAGTAACCGTATTCAGAGCCACATACTTGATGCATGGGTACCAAACTCTGCCTTCTCTCCCACAATTCCCACCTACTGCAGCAGGCCCTTGGCCTGAAATAGGACCCTCCACTCACAAAGCTGCAAGATTCTGCGATCTGTTGTTTACGCTCCAAGAACGTGCAATGTCTGCAAATAAATATCTCCTCTGCGGCAAGTAATGCAAACCCGCCAGCAAATGGCCTGCTGCACTGGGTTACAATGAGCCCTGTCCCCTAGCAGCGTGATTTAACTGCCATGGTAGCTGATAAATACCTGCGAGGATGTTCGTGCCACGTCTGGTGCAGCCAAACTTGTCTGGCTCGTCACGTTCCTTTCTAAAGAGTCTATTTTCTCATAGCTCCTCTTCGCCCTCACCAGCTCCTGCTGAGTAGCTGGATCGTTCGAGATGTTCCCGCCCCCCTCCAGGTCGTGTCTGGACAAGGACCTGTCACTAGACGTCACCTTCTCCCTCGAGTGCTGGATGACGCCTTTATTGAGATGGTCCGACTGAAACCTAACTTTACTGCTCCCACTTGGGATGGCGTTTTCCAGCATGCTGGAATCTAAGCTGGCTTTGCTTCCTCGACAGCTTGCCGATTTCCCCACCACGGCACGCACCTCTGCAATCAACTTCTCATTCAGAGCACTGAGTTCACTGCTGCTGCCCACAGAACCAGGTCTGCCTTGCCCTGGCCCTGGCCTCCTTCCTTTCCTCTTTCTCAAGCTTGGAGAAGGGCCTGTTGAGTAGCCAGAATCCTGCTGACTTGTAACAGTAGGGTACTCCTGAGCGTGTGGGCTGTTCTGCCGACTGTGGTGGGCCTCCATATTCTTAAGAACATTTGCTTCCAAGACCCTCCAAGACTGCTTGAAACTGTCTTTTGAAGAGAGCTGGCCGGGCTGCGGTTTAGCAGGGCTATCAGCCACCCCACCCTGGGAGCGAAGAAGTTTGGATGACCGGTCAATATTGACCATATGTTTAATATACTCTCTTCCAGCAGGGCTGTATTCGGTGGCCGAAGGATTTCTCACATGCCTGTTTGCTGCTTGTTCTTGTTGCGCACTTGGGTGCTGCAAGAATCTGTTTGACTGGAACAGCTTTTGGAAGCTATTGCTTGGCGGTTCTTGCGGAGACGTTCTGTCCACACTTACACTCTCAGTGTCCATGTCTACAGGAGGCTCATCATAAATCGGGGACTCGAATGATGGCTCATCATATATAGGTGCTGGAGAGGCGTATCTGGGAGATGGAGGTGTCCCACTTTGACAAGGAGGGCTGTTCTTTAACACTAAACAGAATCCACCGTTCTCTGTCTTTTTAATCTGCATGGACGGTTTGGTTTCTGCTGGAGAGGCTGGTTTGGTGGCAGCTGGGTTCTGGGCTGTGGACTGAGGCAGGGCATATGTGACTGGTTTTGGAAGCAGAGATTTCTGGCCAGAGGCTTCTGGAGGGCTCTGCAGCTGCAGTGAACTGTCTGATGAATCCCGCACTTGTCTTAAACTGTCAACTTTAACCAGCATAGCTGCTTTAGTGCCTGGCAAAGGCTGCCAGCGGGTAGGAGTTTCCCTGGATGAAGAGACAGACAAACATGGGGAATTATTTAGGAAAAGAAGAGAACAAAAATGCAATTCAGATCTCCGTTCTAGGGGGGGATGGGAGAACAGGCTTTGGCTTTTACCCAGACATCACGCTGAACCTTTGAGCTCTTTGAGATTCACCCCCACCAAGCAGGGCACCTTCTGGGGGCTGTCTCCTGGGCATTCAGCTTCTAAAAACTTCACTGTAATATCATTACACACGGAAACCCCCCTGGTTCATCATGGCTCTGTTCAGCTGCTGAGGAGGCAGCGTCTTTCTACTTATTACCACTTCAGAGGAGCTGTGCGGAGGTCTGGAACAACACTACCCACTGGTGCATGCATGCAAATATGGCGTGCTGTTCCTGCCTGGCTCCTTAGACTCATACGAGATCTGAACCTCGCAGCCACTTGAAATGTTAAATGACAAATAGGCCAGAGTATTGCACTTCAGAAAAGACGTTCCGTGCCCAACGCTCCCAAGGCAAACATTCAGAAGTCCACAGGAGTTACACCAGGGATAACTGAATGTGGGTCCCACAATATACCTATATAACCAACCTCTAGCTAGAAAATCCTTCCCAACTCTCCTGTATGCCTCAGTGGCTCACTTCCCTGGCCCCGTGGGAAAACCGTTGCCCAACCCCCAGATCACCCCCCTCCCACCCCATTCAGTTTTTTAAAACAGTGCCCCCCCACCCTCCTCTCTCTGGACAGCCCCACGGCCTGTGACAGGCTTGGGGTAAATTCCCCTGAAAGTGCCAACCCCAGAGGCATTGTTTTCCACTGTGATAACAGCCTAGACTCAGGTGGGAATCTGGATTCCAGACGGAAAAGCCTGACTGGGCTGTACAGCGCTGGGAGAACTGGCTGAGCTCGTGAAAAGGAAACCAGGGCACACAGCTCCTCCCCGGCACCATGCAGGCCGGGACGGGCCCGTGTCTGGAGTGCGCTGAGTGCCCATGGTGGTGCAGTGGGCCAGAATCTGGGAGTGCCCACAGTGCTGCTGCTGTTCACTATTGCACGGGGTGCACGATGCAGCAGAGCCCTGCCCTGGGAGCCCACAGCTATGGCACAGTGGGCACAGCCCTGCTAAACAGCCACCGAACAGGTACGAGCCCCTCGGCAGAGCTCCCAGGGACCAGGGCCGCTCGTCCAACCACAGCCACCCCGCATGGAAAGTAACCGTCCACCGTAAGAGGGACACGTAGTTCTCACTCCGGACACGGCCCCCCAGGGCTGCGCCCAGAAATAGCGGCGCCACTCTTGCAGGGGGAGGAGTCCTGACAGGGAGGCCGCAGCGGGTGGTCTGTCCCAGGGAAGCAGGAGAGACTGTTATTTATCTAGCTCAGTCACTCTATTTAGCACTTTGAGACCCAGGGAAGCAGGACACACTCTTCCAAAGGATGGCAGACAAACCTTGCCACCCCCCAGGACAGACTCCCTCTTTCCCATGCCCTTCCAGCTGCCCCTGCCCTCAGACGCTCTGGGGGCAGAATCCCTGTAACCAGCCTCTTCCGCAGTCTTCTGGCGTCATCTCTGGAGACGTTCCCAACCCTTGCTGCTCTGTTGGAACGGATCCACTGCCTCAGGTACGCTGTGTCTGTCCAGAGTCTCCCTATTCCCCACGCCACTGGGGCCTGTCTGCCCAGCCCCCTCCCCCACCAGACAGCTGATTTACGTATCTTTCCTGCAACATCCCCTCCTTTAATTGGACCCAAACGATGCTGAGATTCCCGTCTCCCATCTGAGGCTGACTGCGCCCTCTCGTCTTCATCTCCATCTTCTCTGCACTGCACTGGTGCAGAAACAGACTGAGTCAGGGCTCAAAGGTCGCCCGCTGCCCTTGAGGCCTGCAGAACGATCCCTCAGCCCAGGGCACACGGGGGGCTTGCAGAAGGACAGAGACGCAGTCCTGTCTGGTGGGTGGGACACACACTGGGAGGGGCCGGGAAGGGTTTGGGCTGAGAGCTGGTGCTGTCAGCCGCCCGCTTTCATGCAGCCTGCGCCCAGGCTGCACTTTAAGATCCCTGATTTACAGCCCCTCGTCAAACCGCAACCACAGGCGGCCCTCCCCGTACCAATGCACACTAGCAACCCGGCCCCAGCCTCTCCTGTGGGGCAGACGCTGCCTCAACCTGCACATGCCCAGCCCCTGCCAGGCAGGCAAACAAGACCAGGATGGGGAATCGGAGGCTCCGGGCTGGCCGCACAGATCACACCCAGCCCGCGCGCTGGTCTCCCTGGTGTGTCTGGCTCCCTCAGCTCTCTCACAAGGGTCCCTTTGCTCAATGCTGAGCTGCTCGGTGCAGCGTGTCTGCGCTCTGCGTTAGCTCTTATCACTGCGCTCAACACTCCTCGCTGGTGGGTAAGCTCCCTGTGACGGCTGCAGGCTGGGGCAGGGGGCTGGGCACAGAGCAGTGCAGGAGAGCTTGGTGAGGGACAAGAATGGCATTTGCGAAGAGCCTCTGCTCCAACCTGCCTTGGGTCTGGCATCTGCAAGCAAATCCCTCACCCCATGACTGCAGTGAGCCATGCACGCCCCTGCACGGTGCGCCAACCCTCTACCCACATGCATCCACCTCTGCACCGCGTGCACCCACACCTCTGCCCTGCAGGCACCTACCTACTCCACTGGTGCATCTACTCCCCACCCACATGCATCCACCTCCGCACCGCGTGCACCCACACCTCTGCCCTGCGGGCACCTACCTACTCCACTGGTGCAT